>JZLH01S0034569.1:26391-37169 GCA_001188425.1 Eucidaris tribuloides
TAAAAAAAACCAAAGACAAAAAAAAAGTTATATGAGTTATACCTCATCTGAAAGAGCCGAGTCTGCTCTTTCAGATGAGGTATAACACATGTAACGTTAAAGCCTTTTTAACCCTTTAGATGCTATAATGTAAAATTTTGGGGGTGTTCCCACGAGATTTTTCATTAATTAATTAAAAAAAACTAAAGACATTCAGAATCTATCATTGCAGGGTTATGACTTTGGTGCATAAAGCTTTCAAATAACAAAAAATCCCTGAAACTAAACTTGGGCTTTAAATCTCTAACATAGAATTGTATACAAAACTGTAACATGAATTTTGTCTAAGTCAACGTGATTTGTGTGGTCCCCAATGATTTGACTTGGGCGAAGTTTACTGTATTCATATTCCATGTTCAATTTTTATTGACACATCCAGTTACCCCCATGTACATTTATTTCAGACTGAACTGGAGCTCATGATTGAAGAAGAAAACTTGGTGCCGCTCTTCAATGAACTGGATAAGTTGACTGACAGTTCTTCAGTAAATAGCGAGCAACCTGCATGGTGGGTTTTATTGAAAACAAAGTTAATTTACCACACACAAAAAACTTTATGCCTCTATGAATTACATACTGTAGAACAGGAAACATTTATAGCACATTGATTTTTGTGGATTGTGCTCGTTTAGAGAAGTGCCGAGTACAACGAATGTGGAAAACTGTTTGCGTTATAAACAGTCAATACGCATGACAACACTCCAGTATGTGAACGTTCTTTGTTTTCATACCAACATAAGAACCATCAATTGAGATTTTGATAATGATAAGGTAAAGTTGAATTGCGCATGTTGTTATGTGGGAGGTATTTAAGCGTAAGTATAAATATAATTTCTATAGCAATCCAAAATTGGGAATTGAGGAATGTTTGATGAGAGCTTGAATTCTTGTATCTACAGACATTTGTGTCTTCAGTAAAGTCTGTATACACTACCTGAGTGATAAGTCACACTTTATGTTTATCCATGCATGCCTTTGCCAGTGGCAGCATAACTTTCCAAACTTTTGTATTCTAGGATGTTTGTCTATTTAAGCACTACTATGTAGAGGTGCTGTGGCGAGATTGGTAAGGCACATGTCTGATAATCTAGAGGTCTCGATTTCGAGTCTGACGCCCGCCCGGCATTAATGTCCTTCAGCAAGACATTTTCAATCTGCTTTGCTGCTCTCCACCCAGGGTGTATAAAACGTGGGTACCCCGTGGTTTAGGTCATTTTATAACTGCAAGCATGTAACAGCTGCTTAGCTTAAATGTACCTGTCATGACCATGAGGGTAATAATATACAGCCCATAGGGACCTGCGATAAGCTACGTGTTATGCGCTTAACCCGTTGCTTACGGGAACCGGATGGGCCCTGTACAAAGTCTATGGGGATTTACGGAATCTCGTAGTCAACGGGTTAACAAGAACGTGATATTATTATTATTATTATGTAACTCAGACAGCAAAGTTTGACAATTTTTAAAATACAAGCTCCACAACGTTAATTAAATTGTGTCTTTAACAGGCGTCCCTCAGGTGACCCAGAGAAGGATTCCCGCTGCCAGGTGATGACGGCAAAGCAGAAAGAGAAGGAGAGACTGGAGAGGGCGCTCCAGCAAGTGGAGGCCGAAGGGGAGCAGCTACAAGAGGTCATCACAGGTCACCGCAAGAATCTGACGAGGACGCAGACAAAGATACAAGAGCAGCTGGATATATTCAGCAAGGTTGGTCCCAGTCTAAGTCATAGACTGCTCTTTAATTTACCCCAATCCCAGGCGTAGCGAGTCTAAGTGTCCAGACACATATCTAGTCTAAGTGTCTATACTGCCTTAGGATTAGGGTGAATTAAGGAGAACAGTCTAAAACTAAAACTAGGTTGGTCCAGGCCCCGTGGGTCGTAAGGGTTGGGGCTTACCAGCTCCTCATGAATTTGTCTCTGAATCTGTTATTACTGTAAACATCTGTACACGAACATGACACCTCATCCAAACTGGTTCTTGCCATTGTGCACATTGTACAGTGCTACATGTAGAATACTTGAAGAGCTAAAAAACAAAACCAAAAAACCAGGTGTCAGATGCAAACAGGTATGTCTCTTCCAGCCTAATCCATATTTTATCATACAGGGGAACCTAGTTATAATGAGGTTGCATATAGCATAATATAATGAGGTAATTATACATATCGTATTCCTTTTATAGTCTTTTGTTTTTAATCCTGATATAACAAGATACCCGATATAATGAGGGAATTTTAGTGGTTCCAAGGAGCTTGTTCTAGCTAGGTTCCCCTGTACCCAAAATTGTAAAGACTCCCCCCCCCCAAATGTTTATTATAGATAAAAATTCAAAGACAGTTTTTATGTTTTTTTTCATATTTTTCCACTAAATTGAGATAGGGTGTAGGGGTGTTTGTTTTTAAATTGATTATATAAACACTACACAAAAAATAAGTTCTCCCTTTTTGAAAATTCCATAACTTTTTAATGAAATGGTTTTGAGCAGAATAATTTGGCAGGAGTGTTTCTGCACTCATTGACTAACTTCTGTGTGAAAATGTGATTGCTCCGTCAAATCATGCATGAGTGAGCACGTAATAAAGGCAAAAATGTCACTTTTCAAAAGTCACAAGGGTCATTTTGAGAGATTTGTGATGCAGGATTTTGACTAATTCTGTTTCTGTTGAATGATTAAGCGCTATTTATGTTAATTAGCTATCGTTTGACCCCCTAACAATTCTTTTGGCACTTTTCGCATATTTACGCTTCAGTGAGCTCAATTTAACAATTTCCATCTGTCCTCAATTTTGAAATTGTAAAATCCATTACATTTATTGAAAAAATTGAAATCCGATATTTTTCAGCAAAGTGTATCTTTACATGTTGTATGGACATAAGAGGTTGTAACCATGTCAGGGTTCAGTGAGCACACTTTATAAATAAAGCAAAAAATACCATTATTTACAATTTTTTTGGCATGAGAGATGACTCCTGTGACTTTTGAAAAGTGACATTTTTGCCTTTAATTCATTCATGCTCATTCATGCATGGCTTGACGGATTAATCTTACTTTCACATTTTGCTAAAACTTATTTCATTAAAAAGTTATGGTATTTTGAACAAGGGGGAACTTACTTTTTGTGTAGTGTTTACTTTTACTTCAATGTATTCTTTACATGTACATCATCATGTGTGACCTGTCACCACAAAACAAACAATGAAGCACAATAATCAAGTTGGGTTGGAAAAGCTGTTTTGGGGATTTTAACATTTTTAAAAAGGCCATACATTTATCTATCATCTATCCAAATATGACGGCCAGAAGTGATTGAGATATATGCCTTTTCATGTAACAAATCCGTACTGTTAACTAACTGATTGTAAGTTAAGGATTATGAAATGTCATATAATGAAACTTGGCTGAATAGAAGAATTAAAGGCATTGTGTAACAATATTTCCATTTTTTTAAAAAAATGTGAGCTACATGATTCCCCATGCTACTTGCGTCTTTGATAAGGTCTGAAAATGATGCCCTGAAAAAATTACAGTTCAAAATGATCATTAAGTGATTAAAAAAGTAAAAATCATTGAGAGGCCATTCCAGTTTTCCCCCATAGACTGCTGTGTTGCAGAATTTTCATCGGCCCAGAATAATTCATGTGCCCATTTTTATCTGTGCATATTGTACAAGTGACAGCATAACTGTCTGAACTTTTGTGTTCTATGGTGTGTATTTGTCCATTCAAATACTGTCAGGTATGTTAGATAGCAAAGTTTGATACTTCTTTAAACGGTCTTTCACAATGTTATATAGTGTCTTCGAGTGTGTGAAGGAATTGTGCAAAATTTCAACTTAATCCAATAACAGCATCACAGTATTTGCAATGGAGTTTTGATTCTACCTCTAATACCTCAAACAGAAACATGCGCCAATGCCTAGCATGAATGAGCACTATCTTATGTTCGTTTTCTGCCTGCTCCTGATAATGGCTTTTGCAACAGACCAAACATGTGAGCAGTGTTTTGCATGTTTGGTTCTATCCTTCTATCCTTGACAAATTTTACACCATTTTAGAGCTTAGAGTCTCTACTTCAAAACTGAAAAACATAATATTTCTTCCGACTTATGTAGTGTTTGGTGGTGACAGCTCACATTTATGTTTGATTTTGACTGTCCAACAAAGTCTACGTAAATTTTTATAATCTGGGTGATGTTCTTCTTCCTTCCACTGTTCTTCATTTGCAGGCCGCTGCTGCTTGTGATCAGGTTCCCGTCAAAGATCTGGAGAAGGTCCTTGCCCAACTTCGTTCTTCAACAGTTCCATCCTCGTGAGAGAGTGTCTGTGGGCTTCTAGCGAATCATCAAACAAGACGATAATGGCAGTTGACAAACAAACTTAAAGGAAAATCATTGGGACAGATTTGTTTTCGCAAGAAAAGACAGTTTTAGCACTGAACAGGGCATACTGGACTGTAGGGCAAGTCCATTTATCGTGATTTTCCATAGTCCCATCAGTGGTATTTACAAATCCCTAAAAATGATTATTTAAATATTACTAAACCCGTAAATTGGGGTTGTTCTCCTAATACCATGTGCGCGTTTTTGAGAAAATTAATTAATTATGACGGTTATTTATAATGTGGTGACCAAGTACGATTTTGTATTGTACAAACTACCGGGGACTTTAACCTTGTGCAAAAATAAATTACATGGCTGGAATGTCACTCCGTCATATACTCGTTCGCAAACTTGGGAGTGCTTGACAATCTATGCAGTCACAATGCTTTTGTGAAACCAGATGTTTGAAAACTGAACAGCAACTATGGTGAGGCATTTGAGGGCAACTATTGTATAGATATTGGAGGACTGCGTGAATGGCTTTTGTTAAATGCATTCAAAAGAATACCTTCAAGAGTACATTCCGATGTGAGCCACAGGCCTTCATAAATATTAATAGCATAGCTGTAAAGACCGATCTAGCAAGTAATGTTCGTGTCTGTGAAATCGCTATTGACAGTGATTCCTTCTTCTACGAATGAGACTGAGGAAATTGCCTCATTAATTAGTTGATTATCTCAATAATGCACTAATAAAATTGGAGAACAATTGTGTTTTCTCATCAGCAACTTCATCTTTATCAGTTTGTACTGTTATTTTTTAATACCAATCTAGAGACTACAGAACTTTTTTTTTCTAGAGCATTATTTGGTCAATGCCCTACAGTCCATACTGGAATCATGTTTCATCAACAAAGTATTTGTTGAGCCACCAATGTGGAGTGATACTAAGGGATCCTTAGCATCTGTCATCTGTAACGATTATGAAACTCGAATAGCTTTGTGACCATTTGCATGTTTATATGCAAACTTGAATGGTAGATGCCTCATAGGGATGACCTCAGTGTTATTTGGAGATCAAAGCTCACATATGTAGGTCAAAGGTCAAATGATGTGAAATGTTGAAATATACCTACAATGATTGTGCACAAATAGGGCGAGACATATTATGGCTTTCGCCTTTTTAACCCTTTGGGGATGACGGGCTTGTACAGAAGCCCAGTACATATCACACCAAGAAACAATTTTCTTCATTTATTCAGGTCACAATGTGTGTAAGTAATAGTACAGGGTCATTTGTAGGCAATATAATATCAATTTGGGTGAAAATGTTAAAAAATTTTCTTGAGTTCTGTGAAAGCCAGTAGTCTCTAAATGTGTCATATGCTGGGCTTCTGTACAAGCCCGTCGTCCCCAAGGGGTTAAGTATGCAATCTACCTTACATGATGTATTTTGTAGTGACAGTGAATCTGCTATATAACAGATTGTCCTTTGCATATAGGCTACCTGTTGCATAAAAGACTGCTTTATACAATATTTGTGTTGGGATTTAGTTGCAACAGAAATGCCTGTGACTTCTGTTGTTAGTAATAGATGTCTAATTGAATTGGGCATTGTTAACATAGTGCATATCCTAAAGCTGTACCCCCCAACCCCCCCCCCCCAAAAAAAAAAACCAAACAACAACAACAACAACAAAACAAACAAAAGCAAGCCATGTACAATTCTTGTAAAATCTTTTATGCTTAAAAAGTACATTCAAATGGTCCAGAATTTTATTTTATTTCTTCTTCTTATATTCACATCATTCAACATATTGTATAAAACAATGTTTGAAAATGATGTAGGAATTGAATCACATGTTCCACCTTCTTCAAAGAAATACCTATAATTTTGTGGTAATGAATTTCAAAATTGGCATTAAAGGCATTGTTCAACAATGTTTCCAGTTTAAGAAATCTAAGCTACATGATCCTCATGCTTGCAATGTCTCTGATAAGGACTAAAAATGAAGCCCTGAAAAAAAAATCAAAATGATCATTAAGTGCTTTGAAAACTGAAAATCAATGAGCAACCATCCAGTTTTTCCGCATAGACTGCAGTGTTCCAGAATTTATTTCATGTGCCAATATTTATCCGTATATTTTGCTTGTTACAGCATAACTGTCTAATATTGTGTTTTAAGGGGTTATTTCTCAATTTAAATACTATCATGTATGTCAAATATCAAAATTTGACAATTTGTTCAAATGGGGCTTCCACAATGTTGGCCAAGGAATGCCTTTAGACTGTTTGAGTGTAATTGCAGGGCTACAGCTTGACAGATATAAACCAGACATTTTTTGTCACTTTTGTGAATCAAGAATATAATCCAAACACCTTACAGTAATGTAAGTCCTTGTAAATTTGTACATGTATACATTATGTAAATAGCTTCAATAAATAATGCCTTACTATAGTAAAATACTGACTCACGTCATTCATTTGGTTTTCATTTGTGTATAAGTTATAACTGTCTTTTTTGTTGGCCCCAAAGTGACATTTGATAGACCACACAGTAGGTATTGCACTGTGCAGCACCCTCTTATGTCAATCAGAAGTCCAGTTGTACAGTGGACTTTTGTTATAAAGAACACTCGTATAACAAATGTTGTTATAACAAAAAAATTCTTCCAGCACAAAACTTGAAATTCTTTTTGTATCTTATTGTTTTTGCAACCCTGATAAATCAAAATGTTGATATAACAAAGTAATTGTCCTGATTCCAAGGAGTTTGTTATAACGAGAGTCCACTGCATAGTAATGTTACCAATGCTGCATCGATGCACAACACATGGGTATGAATTATTTGTGTGTAAAGTGTGTCAAGAATAAAAAACTGACTAAAAAATCATCAAGGAAAATGATGTTGAAGTTATTTTAAGACCTATAGTGTTGCATAATACTACTTAACAAACCATTTTGCACAAGAAGAGTTTTTCCAACATTGAAAGGTTCACTATAAAAATAAGGTCTACACGTTTTGGTAACTCACGGTACAGCGCTGAAAGAAAAAAATATTGTCCCAGGAGGTGTGGGGGTGGGGGAGGCAGCAGTACATCCATCCATTATAAACAGTACACAAAAAGTAAGTTCCCCCTTATTCAAAATACCGTAACTTTTTAGCAAAACAAATTTGAGCAGAACAATTCAGCAGGCGTGTTCAGATACTCGATGACTAACGTGTGTGAAAGTGCGATTGATCTGTCCGGTCATGCATGAGTGAGCATGCATTAAAGGCAAAATTGTCACTTCAAAAGTTACAGGACTCATTAATTATGCCAAAATAACAGTAAAAAATCATATTTGTTGTTTCATGAATAAAAAATTAATGTGTGCTCACTCAACCATGACATGGTTATAACCTCCTATGTCTGTAAAATGTGCCGATACATTTTGCTGAAAAATAGGATTTCATTTTTTTTTCAACATACTTGATGGATTTTACAATTTTGAAATTTAGGAAGTATGAAAATTTTTTAATTGAGAACACTGAACCGTAGAATATGTGAAAACGTGTCTGGGGAGGTGTGAGGGAGTTAAACGATAGATGATTAACATGAAGTACACTAAATCATTCACCAGAAACAGAGTTTGTTACAATCCTGTATGACAAATACCACAAAATGACCCAGGCTGTGAATATTGAAAAGTGAGTTTTTACCTCCAATATGTGCTCTCTCATGCATGACTTGATGGATCAATCACATTTTCACACAGAAGTTAGTAAATGGGTGCAGAAACACTTCTGCCAAATTATTTCGCTCAAAACTATTTCATTCAAAAGTTATGGTATTTTGAAAAAGGGTGAATTTACCTTTTGAGAAGTGTTTATATATGCAGTATGGGGATGTGCCCCCTAAATGGGTCACTTTTTCCCAAGAAATCCCTATACATTGGTCTTGTTTTCTTCAACAAATACCTAAAACATGGGTCGATGTTTGCAAAAATCCCTAAACATTGCTACCCTTGAAGCTCTGAAAATATTGTACTTCAAAACAATCATTAAATGCTTTTAAAAAGTGAAATTCAATGAGCGCCCATTCCAGTTTTCCCCCATAGGTTGCTGTGTCATTGACTTTTTCTTGACCGGAGATTAAGTCATATGTTGATATCTATCTGTGTATATTTTGCTAGTGATAGCATAACTGTCTAATTTTTTTTGTTCTAACATCTAGGGTGTTAACTTGTCCATTTAAATACTACATCATGTAGGTCAGATGTCAATGGTTCTTCCACAATGCTAAAATAATATCTTTACTCCGCACCCCCCCCCCCCCCCACCACACACACACACACACACTAAAAAAAAAAACAGCCGCTAACACATTTAAAATTTTCTCCAAAAAATTGTTCAATATGTCACAAATGTATTTCAAATGAAAAATCCATGACAAGATAACACAAATAACATAAAGGGACAAGGATTTCATTTTTTGACAACGCCAATTAATATTTATTAGCAAGTTTCATAAATCTATGTCAAAATGCACATTTAACTCCAGCTTAGCTGTTATATGGTACCACTGGTAGAATGGTCATATTACTAACTGGATTGCTAAACAAAGATTAGAAGGGGAATTTTCCCTAGACATCAACATGCATGGATTCAACAAATAAAACAATTATTATAGAGGAACACCACAATGAAAATTTCAGCAAATTTGGATAATCTGTTCAACAAGAGTTATAACAGGACACTCTCTTTTGGCAATACAACAATAGATGTGATGTCACATTAGGATAATGTTGAATTGGTGCTATGCAAAGATTTCATACAATTTCACTTTTTTCAGACAGCAATAAAGCAATTAACCTTGCTCCTAAAGAAAGCAAGAAAAAAGAATTTCCAACATAAGTAACAAGTACATCAGGGTTGTTGGTTGTATATCTCGAAAAAAGCGCAATTTTATGAAACTTGTTTACAGTATCAATGGGACAGTTGCAGTAATGTAACATCACAGCTCTAGCAAAATTGCCAAACAGGGTGTCCCATTTGGGAATTCAAAGTTTAAAAATCATAACTTTTGAATGGATTATCAAAATTTGTTCCAACTTTCACTGCTGAGTCCCTTAAGGCTTCCGCACACGACACGACTTTTGTCGTACGACTGCACCGAGCTTTGGATCGCGAAATAAAAAACAAAGCTTAATATTTCTACACAATCCGCGCTTGTACGAAATATAAAGCTTTGTTTTTATTTCGCAAGTCGGTGCAGTCGTATGACAAAAGTCGTGTAGTGTGCGGTGGCCTTTATACTCTACTGCATTCACTGAATCCACAGTTTTGAGTGGTAAAAATTCTTCTTTAAAATAGTAATGGCAAACTTTAATGTTACTTTAATCATAAGACTTTAACGGATTAAGGGTAAGGTTCACCCTGACATCAAGTTGGTTTTAATAACAGTGGAAAAATGAAAGAAACATGATAATGAAAGTTTAGCGAAAATCCACCAAAGAATAACAGAGTTATGAAGTTTTAAAGTTTTCATTTTGTGACGTCATATGCGAGCAGCTCCCATATATCATGTAATATAAATTCCATAAAGTGACGTTTTCTGAGAAATTTGAAAATGATTTTACCTTTGCATTCATATATTATTAGAAACATTATTTTATACAGGTTTCCATGACGAAAAAAAATCTCATTTAATTATCATGAACCATTAAAAAATGGCAATTTATAGAATTTATATTACATGACATATGGGGAATTGCTCTCATATGATGTCACAAAATAAAAACTTTGAAACTTCATAAGTGTGTTATTCTTTGGCAGATTTTTGCCAAACTTTCATTAATATGTATCTCTCAGTTTTCTGCTTTTATTAAAACCAACTTGACATCAGGGTGAACTTTTCCTTCAATGCCACTGCCTGCAATGGCAGAGGTTACCACTTCAAATCCTGAGAAATCAATCTTTTTCTGACTTGGTAAAAATAATGATCAAGCATTTGATCCATCATACACAGTGCCTACTGCCTACCAAGTCAATCCTAAACATATTTAATCATTTGCAAATATTTCACTTTAAAATCAAATACACTTTTTACTGAAATTTCATTGTCAAAACATGTTCATTACAGATATCTTTCGACTTGTAACATGTTCAAAACAATATAAAAATACATTGAACAGTACATGAATGTCCCCAGTATGTACAGGGAATAGCGGTCATGCAAATTTCATTTTGTGTGCAGTTTGTTAATGAACAATACAAAATCAATTCAAATCATGTACACCTAGCAGTAATGAATATAAAAGATCAATATGTAAATTTTGTGAAAAATATACCAGCACCATATTATTATACTTGTGATTTTTAACAACAAAGTATTTATATACTGTAATAGATTGGCTTCCCTGGTGGCGCCAGGG
>JZLH01S0034585.1:1031-17028 GCA_001188425.1 Eucidaris tribuloides
GAAACAAAGGCAAAAAAAATATCAGGCACGACACCAGAGACGTAGCATTAGGCGACGCAATACAAACTACCTCTGCCCACAATATACTCACATTTGAAGGGACAGTTGACAAACTGACATTGTGGCACGTTATTAAGATACATACACACCTTTGACATACCTAAGACTAATAACCTACAACTCCACACAACCAGAAACACAGATTGATAGTGTACGATAGGTGATCAAAGGTTTAGAGGCTTTTTAAATATCGCCATGCTAAATTGGATAACTTATTTTTAAATCTAGAGTAGTAAATGGGGCCGTCTGGGTGGCTATCTTCTGGGGAGCTTATCATCTGTCGACGACACGTTGGCTTGAAGAAGAATTCTCCGCCCCATACAATCGGGATCAGTGTGCTTGGGAGCGCTGAGCTTACTGGCAAAAATTCTGGGTAGATGATACTTTCGCTGGCATCAGCACGCATTGTGCAGATGCATCAGTACACACAAATATCGGATATGTAGCTTTTTAAAATTGAGTCTGGGTTGATAATGTCGATTTGTGACATGGTGAGGTTCAATACATACCGCAACGCTTGTCAGCAAAGTTCGACGATATCAACCCCAACTCCATTATTTTGGTTTTGTCTTCCTGCACTTATCTGTTTCTAAGACCGGTGGTGCCGTTGTGTGGTGTGTGTGATGAGGGGGGGGGGGCACTGTCATATACAAGGTGTGACACCATGCCGTGTATGGACTTTCAATAAAGTCGATTATCTGTCGATCTCCAGAATACCTATAAAGCAAGTATTAAGTCTGAAAGATACCCTTTTAAAGATAACCCTACTGTTGAATACTAAACAAGTATTCAAGTCACCACCTTTTAAAGTAAACGCGATTTAAAAGTACACAACTTTGTAATTCCAACCTGATTTTTGCCGATTTTGATAACCATTTTCAGCTGTATGCGCAGTCACCATGGACCGAACCGTGAAAAAACATCCCCTTTTACGGCATTTTGTTCACAAACGCACATTGTACACATTGTAATCGCAGTGGCCCCCCCCCCCCCCCGGGGGGGGGTTTCTAGATAAGGGCACCCAAGACTGCAAACAGTAATCCATGTGGTCTGCCCACTGGAAGTGAACAGAGACAATAATTGCTTATGAAAACTACTAACTCAAATATTTCCTTTGTTCGTATAATCAAAAGGCAAAGCAATCCAAGTCAAACGCTGAAAATACAATTCTTCAAGATTTGAAGAGCAAAAATTATACAATCCACATTAATGAGACAGACCTATAACAGTGTAACATTTCAGGCTTATCCCGCAAAATCTGCTGAATTTCACCTCACTGCATACACATCAAGAGTGAATTTACCTTCATTGGGATATGTTCGTGGGAAAATAGAAAAATGCCACAAGTAAACGCGGCACCCCTGCCATGATGAATAATTCGAGACACTCGGTTCGAGACTGTCCAAAATATTCAGTTTATTGTAAATTATGATTAAATAAGCAGAACAAGTTTGATTACTATGCCGAGAATATTCTGTTTCAGCGTTTTTCAGACGGTGCGCTTGATCACTATTTCTCTTGTTATAAAAGTAGGTTTTTATAATTGAACACATTGGACACAAGTTCTTTACCTGTAAGGTCATGATTAGAAAATAAATTTGAACGAAGACAGATGATGGACATCAATTATCAGTATGTAAGCCTAAATAATTCTCAAGTGTTTCTTATCTGCTCGAACTCAGCCAGAATGACAACCGCGTGTTTTCGTTGAACTCTATATAGTATTGCCAACGATGGGGCGTAGTTCGTCAAACACTCGCTCTAGCTCTGACAATCAAACCACCGAATAGGTACGCATATGGGTTTCACTGTCACGCGTGTGCAGATCGGAATACGTCACGCGATGTGGAAAGATGTAACGTGAACGAGCTTGACCTGCCGAGATACCACAGTGAAAATGCCAATATACACTAGCATGTACACCTGTTTACATGTAGTCCTGTGTCGCAGCGGGCGGTACAACGGGGGGGGGGGGGGTGCGGCGGGTGGGGGGGCGGGGGGGAGACTGAAAGAAATAGAGTATGATCCCCACTCCAGGGTCGCCCATGCACTCTCTCGATCAACAAGGTGGGGCTGACATACAGTCATGCCCAATAGGCTTCAGGGAAAATCATCTTTTTGTTCAATAAATCTGAGTAAAAGTCTGTCAAAAACTCCGCAACCCATGTTTCGGACTCGGTGTATCGAATGCTTGTTCCACAGATGCCCCCGCCCCCCCCTCTGTTCAGATTGAACAGACTGGTCGGTGTTTTTTTTATTTTTTTCAACGGACTATCTTTTTTTTTGGGGGGGGGGGGGAGGACGGCAGGGAGAACAATTTAAGTCACAAAGTCATCAATCTTGAGCTCACAAGCATATTTTGTGTGTGTGTGGTGTGTGTGTGTGGTCGTGTGTGTGTGTGTGTTGTGTGTAGGTGTGTGTGTGTGTGTGTGTGTGTGTGTGGTGTGTGTGTGTTGTGGTATGTGTATGATTATTTGCCGGTAATTAAAACACACACCAAATTACTATTCACAATAATAATAAAATACCATATAAAATAAATGACGACGACGCACCGAACGGACTGAATGATGATGATGATGATGATGATTATGATAATAATAATAAATAATAATAATAATAATAATAATAAAATAATAAAATCAATAATAATAATACACTCATGCCATAATTATGGAATACTTAAAAACATTTAAAAGTTGCCATTTTTCCGCTAAACGTACGTCTGGATAATATTGTTCATCAGCCCAGGATGAAACAATTATATTCTATAGTATTTCAGAATTTTGAGCTTTTTGTAGCGTCCAACTCGACACTAAAACCGTATTTATAATTGCGGTTTTGTGTTGTTAGTCACTGGTCGGTTACGCGCGTTATAGACCTTTAACAAACACTATTTGATGTTAAATTATGATAAATGAATTATATCAAAATTATCAGTGTTCTGTGTTGTTTTTTTATTAATTTAGAGATTTTAATACTATTATCACGATTTTTTGAGTGATTAAAAAATAAAATATATAATGTATATGCGCGCTCAAAAGTATTTTATTTTTTACTTTAGTTCATCTCAATAATCTAATAAATTGCTTCACATACGTCGGTTTGTGAAATAAAAACACTTGTCTTGAAAATTATTGACGATATAGGAGAAAGAAATTAAGATCTACAAAATTTACATAATTATATGAGCAGGAGTGTATAATAAAATATGATGATGATATGATGATGATGATGATGATGATAATAATAATAATACACAAACAATAAATAATTAATAATAAAATAATAATATAATAATAATATAATAATAATAATAAATAATAATAATACATAAAATAATAATAATAATAATAATATAATAATAATAATAATATAATAATAATAATAAATAAAACAAATATATCGTTATCATTATCATTAATAGCCTTATTGCTTCTACTAGTAGATTCAATACCATTTTCAACCAGACATAGGCCCCCCCGAATTATATTCTATTGGAATAAAGAAGATGGCCAGTGGTGTAAGTGGCGGCTGGGGGTGGGGGGGGGGGGTCGTACACCCCAACAAAAAAAAAAGCAACATCTAGAAGGATGCGCATTTGTCCGAGGATTTTTTTTTTTTTAGCGTGCTTTTTAGTTTTCATTATTGACATCAAATAAAAAGCATTGATCAGGTACATTTTATTCAAATCTTGGTGTTATTTTTATTCACGGTGAAAAGGAAAAGGTTATTAATATATTATTATGATCTTATATTATGATCGCGACCCACCACCTGGAAAAAAAAAATCCTGGGTAAATTCATTGGTTGTAAAATGTCAGAAAAAAAATATGATTACGACCATCAAAAAAAAAAAATCGTTGACACCCGGCTCTAACGCGATATTATTATCGGAGTCTAGTCGCAGGAAAACTGGTAAATACATGTAGAGCGTTTGCATGGAGTAGGTGGGTGGGTGTTTGTAGATTCTGCCTGCATATTTTGGGCAGAATCAACCAAGCCTTGTTCATCCAGACGATTCGGATTGCGTAACAGACAGACAAGCGTGCACCGCGCAGTAATTATATTGCCACAAAAGAATGTCGTATACACCATATGTTACACATCTAAGTATAGGACCACATCAGAACGTAACATTTTCTCATGTGACTATAATTTACCCATTATCAATCTAACACACAACCCGTATATATTCTGTCGCGGCGTTTTCTTGTAGCATAATCAATTCTACATTCAGCGAAGTACAAGCCTTTATCGTGTTTGAGACGAAAACTTGCTTTCTGTGTAAGTATCAATTCGAAATTTGCTAGTTTACTGAATTCGCCCCGTGTGTGGGATAAGTTGCTTCACATCCAAACACGCACACATTTCACGGGATCGAGTTTGTAAGCATTGCGCGTGACCGGTGGTGTGTGTGCGCAGAGTGCAGTCGCTTGTGTGTGTCTTGTGAATGTGGTGAATTCCGGTTTCAAGGCAAGCGCAGCATAGCATACGGAAAAGCCAGCCCAAAGTAAAATTTGTTCGACGCCATTTTGTAATGACCGAGTATTCTTGTTTTGTTCCGTCAGGTATCAAAATTGGGATTTTATTGTACTGTTTCCAAGTTTTTTTTCTATTCCATCATCAAGTAAGCGTTCAGTCATGACATTTTGCCCCGTATTTTCTACGCAAAAAGTCGCTTCCAAATTTACCTTGTCTGGTCCTGCACTGCAGACAAATGGCAGAGTGGAGTGCAGTCGAGTGTGTGGTCGTTGAGCTTGCCTTGAGTGATTCTAACGGTTGCATTGTTCGTGTGTGGTGACTTCCTGTAACGGATCTAACAGATCTACCTTGGTCGAGAGTGGCAAATAAATGTTAAGTAATATTCTTATAGTGTATTTTCAGTTGATATTCATGATATTGCCATCCTATGTTTTAACGTGAGATGTTTAATCACTTGATTGAGTCTTGCTTCGTCTTGGTGTGGTGTGTGTGGGGTCAGATGTGGGTGGTATGGTGCAGGGGGAAAAATACAGGGGGGGGGGTGCGATTTTGCCCTTGAAACTACAAAAGAGCCCCCATAAATTGCCATAGGGTTCAATACAAAAGAGAAAAACTGTCTGAAACTTGGAAGCACTGAAAGTGAAACAGGATAAATAGCCCCCAAAAGGAAAATTGTAATTTTTTTTCTCTGGGTTGGCGGGGTGGGCCGTGATGGTGTTGGATAGTTAATGTTACACATGATTACATGAACAAGATTGTTACTAATTTCTATCAATAGTGGATTGAAAGTATAGCACCAAATATTCTGGTAGTGTATGGAATGCCTCAATAAAATGGCATCGTAAGTTTCAGAATTTTTTTTTACTGTCTACTAACGAGTGCAACAAAGTTTGTCACTATTAAGATAATTGCCACTGCCTGTTCTTGCCCTTGATGTGTTAACTGTGCTTTAGATTTCTGAACCTCATGAATTTTCCTCTTTTTTTCTTTATCATTGTAGATTCATCATGCAGATCTTTGTGAAAACTCTCACTGGCAAGACCATCACACTTGAGGTCGAACCTAGTGATACCATTGAAAATGTGAAGGCCAAGATCCAGGACAAGGAAGGTATCCCACCTGATCAGCAGCGACTCATCTTCGCTGGCAAGCAGCTTGAGGATGGCCGCACTCTGTCTGACTACAATATCCAGAAGGAGTCAACACTTCATCTTGTGTTGCGTCTCCGTGGTGGTATGCAGATCTTCGTGAAGACGCTCACTGGCAAGACCATCACACTAGAGGTAGAGCCCAGCGATACCATCGAAAACGTGAAAGCAAAGATCCAGGACAAGGAAGGTATCCCACCAGATCAGCAGCGTCTCATCTTTGCTGGAAAGCAGCTCGAGGACGGCCGTACCCTGTCAGACTACAATATCCAGAAGGAATCAACTCTTCATCTTGTGTTGCGTCTCCGTGGTGGTATGCAGATCTTCGTCAAGACCCTCACTGGCAAAACCATCACTCTTGAGGTGGAGCCAAGTGACACTATTGAAAATGTAAAGGCAAAGATCCAAGACAAAGAGGGTATCCCACCAGATCAGCAGCGTCTCATCTTCGCTGGAAAGCAGCTCGAGGACGGCCGTACCCTGTCAGACTACAATATCCAGAAGGAGTCAACTCTTCATCTTGTGCTTCGTCTCCGTGGTGGTATGCAGATCTTCGTGAAGACGCTAACTGGCAAAACCATCACTCTGGAGGTGGAGCCAAGTGACACTATTGAAAATGTAAAGGCAAAGATCCAGGACAAGGAGGGTATCCCACCAGATCAGCAGCGTCTCATCTTCGCTGGAAAGCAGCTCGAGGACGGCCGTACCCTGTCAGACTACAACATCCAGAAAGAGTCTACTCTTCATCTTGTGCTTCGTCTCCGTGGTGGTATGCAGATCTTTGTGAAGACCCTCACTGGCAAGACCATCACATTAGAGGTAGAGCCCAGTGATACCATCGAAAATGTGAAAGCAAAGATCCAGGACAAGGAAGGTATCCCGCCAGATCAGCAGCGTCTCATCTTTGCAGGAAAGCAGCTCGAGGACGGCCGTACCCTGTCAGACTACAATATCCAGAAGGAGTCGACTCTTCATCTCGTGTTGCGTCTCCGTGGTGGTATGCAGATCTTCGTCAAGACCCTCACCGGTAAAACCATCACATTGGAGGTGGAGCCGAGTGACACTATTGAAAATGTAAAGGCAAAGATCCAAGACAAAGAGGGTATCCCACCAGATCAGCAGCGTCTCATCTTCGCTGGCAAGCAGCTCGAGGATGGCAGAACCCTATCTGACTACAACATTCAGAAAGAGTCCACTCTCCATCTTGTTCTCCGTCTCCGTGGTGGCCAGTAAATCCACTTGATTATCGCTAAATGACACAGTATATGATGATTGTTAACCTCTATTACATTACCGGTAAATGAATCCAGTTTTTAACTTTGGGGTTTGGGGATGGGTGGGACTGGGAGTGATGAATTTACAGGTTGATGTTAAAAAATTGGAAAAAAATTGAAGGGGTATTTTAACACTTTTATCAGTCAACATGCCTAAATTTGCAGATAGTGGAACTCCAACATTGACAAAACATTGGTTAATTGCTCATGACTAAAATTTATTGGAAGAATAGAGAGAATCAAACGTACAGTAATTACTTTTGGTATTTGGTATACATATTTTGCAAGTGACAAAAAATAATTCAAAAGTAAATTAATCTAGATACAAACAAATCAAACTACAAGTGATTTTGCTGTAACTCTGTTTCTGAAAGTGTTCGAAATGTAGAGTATTTAACTCAAACTTCTGAAAAAATACAGCCATGCAAATCATATAGACAAAACATTCCACTTTCTGTACTGACACAATCTTGTTAAATTAAAAATAAAGACAGACCATGCAATATGAAATAAATATATTTGTAAATGTTTTTTTTTTCCATGTACATGTAAGATGTGGTTGAATGAAAATGTCCGAGTGTGAAATATAGAAAATGAGTGTCTGTGTCTTATGTGATTGTGAGCGAGTTACGTGACTAGTTGGAGCGAGTTGTATGTAGTCTCAGTGCTTGTGCGGTCGAATTTTGTTGTTGCTTAATGCTTTGTTACACATTGGAGAACGAATGATGGAAATGACGAGGCTGTATGATAGATTCTGAGTGACTTGAGTTGGAAGTGAATGTTGCGTTTACTTGGGAGTGAGTGAATTGATGAATCAAATTGGCATAAATGTTTTAAGTTTTAGATCTTTGATACAAGTTGTATAACCCCCAGACCCCACCCCCTTTCTCATTCTCTCCCAGGAGGGGCGGTCATTCACATTTCCCAACAAGAATCATTCTAGTGGTTTATTATTTATCATGGTCAATGTGCATGTAGTTTAATTCCCAACCTGTCCCTTTGCCACCCCCTGTGAATTTTCATCAATATCCTTTTACAAACACACACACACACATCTTTCCACATACACAACACAACTCTTTCACACGTACATGTACTTGTATGATAAAACATGCTCATAAGATTTATATCACCATTCTGCATTGAGAAAGGGGGGTTGGGATGGGCTTGCTATACTTATCCAGGGATGGTTGTAACAGTTATGACAAATTAAAGCCCACGTAGAGTTTTGGTAAATTGTGAAAAACAAAACTGCATTTTTGTTTGTTGGATAGACCTATAATTCTGGTCTATAGTATTTATCCATCCTGAAAATTATTTTCAATTTTCCTGGTCTTGGTGATGTACATGTATGTGAATACATGTACATGTATTGTATTATAATTGGATGAAGTCTATTGAGATAAAATCGCAATACATGCAACACTTATAGAACATTGTTGACAACACTACTACAATTTACTACTACCACCACTACTACTACTACTACTACTACTACTACTACTACTACTACTACTTCGTCACTACTACTACTACTACTACTACTACTACTACTACTACTACTACAACTACTACTACTACTACATGTACTACTACTACTACTACTACTACCACTACTATGTTACTGCTACTATATGTACTACTACTACTACATGTACTACTACCACTACATACACTACTATACTACTACTACTTCTTCTACTACTACTTCTACTACTACTACTACTACTACTACTACTACTACTACTACTACTACTACTACTACTACATGTACTACTACTACATGTACTTCTACTACTACTACGAGTACATGTACTACTACTGTAATACTATTAGGAGCCTACTACTGTATTTCTACCACCACTAGAAACAAAGGCAAAAAAAATATCAGGCACGACACCAGAGACGTAGCATTAGGCGACGCAATACAAACTACCTCTGCCCACAATATACTCACATTTGAAGGGACAGTTGACAAACTGACATTGTGGCACGTTATTAAGATACATACACACCTTTGACATACCTAAGACTAATAACCTACAACTCCACACAACCAGAAACACAGATTGATAGTGTACGATAGGTGATCAAAGGTTTAGAGGCTTTTTAAATATCGCCATGCTAAATTGGATAACTTATTTTTAAATCTAGAGTAGTAAATGGGGCCGTCTGGGTGGCTATCTTCTGGGGAGCTTATCATCTGTCGACGACACGTTGGCTTGAAGAAGAATTCTCCGCCCCATACAATCGGGATCAGTGTGCTTGGGAGCGCTGAGCTTACTGGCAAAAATTCTGGGTAGATGATACTTTCGCTGGCATCAGCACGCATTGTGCAGATGCATCAGTACACACAAATATCGGATATGTAGCTTTTTAAAATTGAGTCTGGGTTGATAATGTCGATTTGTGACATGGTGAGGTTCAATACATACCGCAACGCTTGTCAGCAAAGTTCGACGATATCAACCCCAACTCCATTATTTTGGTTTTGTCTTCCTGCACTTATCTGTTTCTAAGACCGGTGGTGCCGTTGTGTGGTGTGTGTGATGAGGGGGGGGGGGCACTGTCATATACAAGGTGTGACACCATGCCGTGTATGGACTTTCAATAAAGTCGATTATCTGTCGATCTCCAGAATACCTATAAAGCAAGTATTAAGTCTGAAAGATACCCTTTTAAAGATAACCCTACTGTTGAATACTAAACAAGTATTCAAGTCACCACCTTTTAAAGTAAACGCGATTTAAAAGTACACAACTTTGTAATTCCAACCTGATTTTTGCCGATTTTGATAACCATTTTCAGCTGTATGCGCAGTCACCATGGACCGAACCGTGAAAAAACATCCCCTTTTACGGCATTTTGTTCACAAACGCACATTGTACACATTGTAATCGCAGTGGCCCCCCCCCCCCCCCGGGGGGGGGTTTCTAGATAAGGGCACCCAAGACTGCAAACAGTAATCCATGTGGTCTGCCCACTGGAAGTGAACAGAGACAATAATTGCTTATGAAAACTACTAACTCAAATATTTCCTTTGTTCGTATAATCAAAAGGCAAAGCAATCCAAGTCAAACGCTGAAAATACAATTCTTCAAGATTTGAAGAGCAAAAATTATACAATCCACATTAATGAGACAGACCTATAACAGTGTAACATTTCAGGCTTATCCCGCAAAATCTGCTGAATTTCACCTCACTGCATACACATCAAGAGTGAATTTACCTTCATTGGGATATGTTCGTGGGAAAATAGAAAAATGCCACAAGTAAACGCGGCACCCCTGCCATGATGAATAATTCGAGACACTCGGTTCGAGACTGTCCAAAATATTCAGTTTATTGTAAATTATGATTAAATAAGCAGAACAAGTTTGATTACTATGCCGAGAATATTCTGTTTCAGCGTTTTTCAGACGGTGCGCTTGATCACTATTTCTCTTGTTATAAAAGTAGGTTTTTATAATTGAACACATTGGACACAAGTTCTTTACCTGTAAGGTCATGATTAGAAAATAAATTTGAACGAAGACAGATGATGGACATCAATTATCAGTATGTAAGCCTAAATAATTCTCAAGTGTTTCTTATCTGCTCGAACTCAGCCAGAATGACAACCGCGTGTTTTCGTTGAACTCTATATAGTATTGCCAACGATGGGGCGTAGTTCGTCAAACACTCGCTCTAGCTCTGACAATCAAACCACCGAATAGGTACGCATATGGGTTTCACTGTCACGCGTGTGCAGATCGGAATACGTCACGCGATGTGGAAAGATGTAACGTGAACGAGCTTGACCTGCCGAGATACCACAGTGAAAATGCCAATATACACTAGCATGTACACCTGTTTACATGTAGTCCTGTGTCGCAGCGGGCGGTACAACGGGGGGGGGGGGGGTGCGGCGGGTGGGGGGGCGGGGGGGAGACTGAAAGAAATAGAGTATGATCCCCACTCCAGGGTCGCCCATGCACTCTCTCGATCAACAAGGTGGGGCTGACATACAGTCATGCCCAATAGGCTTCAGGGAAAATCATCTTTTTGTTCAATAAATCTGAGTAAAAGTCTGTCAAAAACTCCGCAACCCATGTTTCGGACTCGGTGTATCGAATGCTTGTTCCACAGATGCCCCCGCCCCCCCCTCTGTTCAGATTGAACAGACTGGTCGGTGTTTTTTTTATTTTTTTCAACGGACTATCTTTTTTTTTGGGGGGGGGGGGGAGGACGGCAGGGAGAACAATTTAAGTCACAAAGTCATCAATCTTGAGCTCACAAGCATATTTTGTGTGTGTGTGGTGTGTGTGTGTTGTGTCGTGTGTGTGTGTGGGTGTTGTGTGGTAGGTGGTGTGTGTGTGTGTGTGTGTGTGGTGGTGTGTCGTGTGTGTGTGGTGTATGTGTATGATTGCATTTCGTAATTAAAACCACACACCAAGATTACTGATCACAATAATAATAATAATACCATATATATAATAAATGACGACGACGACGAACGGATGAATGATGATGATGATGATGATGATGATGATAATAATAATAACATAATAATAATAATAATTATAAATAAAATAATAATAATAAATAATAATAATACACTCAATGCCATAATTATGGAATACTAAAAAAACATTTTTAAAAGTTGCCATTTTTTCCGCTAAACGGTACGTCTGGGATAATATTTGTTCATCAGCCCAGGATGAAACAATTAATATTCTAAGTATTTCAGAATTTGAGCTTTTTGTAGCGTCCAAACTCGATCACTAAAACCGTATTTATAATTGCGGGTTTTGGGTGTTGTTGAGTCACGTGGTGGTTACGCGCGTTATTAGACCTTGTAAACCAAACACTATTCTGATGTTAAATTATGATAAATGAATATATCAAAATATCAGTGTTTTCTGTGTTGTTTTTTTATTAATTTAATTTTAATACTATTATTCACGATTGTTTTGGTGGATTAAAAAATAAAATATATAATGTTATGGCGCTCAAAAGTTTTTATTTTTTTACTTTAGTTCATCTCAAATGAATCTAAAAATTGCTTCACACTACTGTCCGCGTTATGTGAAATAAAAACACTTTGTCTTGAAAATTAATTGGACGATATAGGAAGAAAAAATTAAGTATCTACAAATTTACATAATTATATGAGCAAGTGTAATAATAATAATATGATGATGATGATGATGATGATGATGATGATGATAATAATAATAATAACAATCAATAAATAATAATAATAATAATAATAATATAATAATAATAAATAATAATAATAAATAATAATAATAATAATAAAATATAATAATAATAATATAATAATAATAATAATATAATAATAATAATAATAAAACAAATTATATCGTTATCATTATCATTAATAGCCTTATTGGTTCTGACGTAAGTAGAATTCAATAGACCGATTTTCAACAGACATAGGCCCCCCCGATTATATTCTATTGGGAATAAAGAAGATGGCCATGGTGTAAGTGGCGGCTGGGGGTGGGGGGGGGGGGTCGTCACACCCCCAACAAAAAAAATAAGCAACATCTAGAAGGAATCGCATTTGTCCCGAGGATTTTTTTTTTTTTAAGCGTCTTTTTAGTTTTCATTATGACATCAAATATAAAAGCAATTGATCAGGTACATTTTATTCAAATCTTGGTGTTATTCTTTATTCACGGTGAAAAGGGAAAAGGTTATTAATATATTATTATGCATTCTTAATATTATGATCGCGACCACCACAACTGGAAAAAAAAATCCTGGGTAAATTCATTGGTTGTGAAAATGTTCAGAAATAAAATATGATTACGACCATCAAGAAAAAAAAAATCGTTGACACCCGGCTCTAACGCTGCACTATGTTATTATCGGGTCTAGTCGCAGGAAAACTCGGTAAATACATGTAGGCGTTTGCATGGAGGTAGGTGCGGGGGTGTTTGTAAGATTCTTTGCCTGCATATTTTGGGGCAGAATGCAACCAAGCCTTGCTTTCATTCCAGACGATTCGGGATTGCGTAACAAGACAGACCAAGCGTGCACACGCGCAGTAATTAATGCACAAAAAGAATGTCGTCATACACCATAGTTACACATCTAAGTATAGTGACCAATCAGAACGTAACATTTTCTCATGTGAACTATAATTAGCCATTACAATCTAACACACAACCCGTATATATTCTGTCGCGGCGTTGTTCTTGTAGCATAATCAATTCTACATTCAGCGAAGTACAGAGCCTTTACGTGTTTGAGACGAAAAACTTGCTTTCTGTGTAAGTATCAATTCGAAATTTGCTAGTTTACTGAATTCGGTGTGTTGGGATAAGTTGCTTCACAATCCAAACACGCACACATTTTCACGGGATCGAGTTTTGTAAGCATTGCGCGTGACCGGTGTGTGTTGCGCAGAGTGCAGTTCGCTTGTGTTGTCTTGTGAATGTGGTATTCCGGTTCAAAGCACGCAGCATAGCGATACGGAATAAGCGCACCCAAGATAAAATTTCGTTCGACGCCCTTTGTAATGACCGAGTATCTTGTTTGTTCGTAGGTATAAATTGGGATTTCATTGTAACTGTTTCCAAAGTTTTTTTTCGTATTTCCACATCAAGTAAAGACGTTCAGGTCATGACATTTGCCCCCGTAGTTTTCTAAGCGCAAAAATCGCTTTCCAAATACCTTGTCTTCCTGCACTGCAAGACAAATGCAGAGTGGAGTGCAGTCAGTGTGTGGTCGTTGAGCTTGCCTTGAGTGATTCTAACGGTTGCATGTTCAGTTGTGTGGTGACTTCCTGTAACGGATCTAAACAGAATCTACCTTGTCTGAGAGTGGCAAATAAAGTTAAGTAATATCTTATAGTGTATTTCAGTTGAGTATTTCAATGATATTGCCATCTATAAGATTTTAACTGAGATGTCGTAATCACATTGATTGCGTCTTAGCTTCGGTCTTGGTGTGGATGTGTGTGGGTCAGATGTGAGGGTATGTGGCAGGGGAACAAATACAGGGGGGGGGAGGGGGGGGGCGATTTTGCCTTGAAACTACAAAAAGAGCCCCCATAAATGCCATAGGTGTCAATACAAAAGAAAAAACTGGTCAAAACTTGGAACAGGGCACTGAAAGTGAAACAGGAATAATACCCCAAAAGGAAAATTAGTAATTTCTTTCTACTGGGTGGCGGGGTGGGCCGTGATGGTGTTGGATAGTTTAATGTTAACCATGATAGCCTGAACAAGATTGTTACTAAATTCTACAATAGTGGATTGAACGTATAGCACCCAAAATATTCTGGTAGTGGTACTGGAATGCCATCAATAAAAATTGGCATCGTAAGTTTTCAGAATTTTTTTTTTACTGTCTACTAAGCCCCCCCCCGAGTGCAACAAAGTTTGTCACAATAAGATATTGCCACTGCCTGTCTCTCGCCGCTTGATGTGTTAACTGTGGGCTTTAGATTTCTGAACCTCAATTGAAATAAATTTCCTCTTTTTTTTTCTTTTATCATTGTAGATTCATCATGCGCAGATCTTTGTTGAAAAACTTCAGCTGGCAAACATAACCCATCAACTTGAGGTCGAGACCTTAGTGATACCCATCGATAAATGTGAGGCCAAGGCATCCATGGACAAGGAAGGTATCGCCGACCTGATCAGCAGGCGACTCATCTTCGGCTGCAGCAGCTTGAAGGATGTCCGCACTCTGTCTGACTACATATCCAGAAGAGAGTCAAGCACTTCATCTATGTTTGGGCGTCTCCCGGTGGTGGTATCAGATCTTCGTGAAGACGCTCACTTGAGCAACGACCATCACACTAGAGGTAGAACCAGGCGATACCATCCTAAGTGAAAGCAAGAGATCTCAGCCGGACAGGAAGGTATCCCAACCAAATCAGCAGCGTCTCTCATCTTTGCTGGAAAGCAGACTCGAGGACGGCCGACCCTGTCAGACTACAATATCTCAGAAGAATTCAACTCTTCATCTGTGTTTGCGTCTCCGTGGTGGTATGGCACGAATCTGTGCGTCAACGACCCTTACTGGCAAAACGCAACCACTCTGGAGGTGGAGCCAAGTGACACTATTGCAAAAGTAAAGGCAAAGAGATTCCAAGACAATAAGGGATCACCACCAATCAGCACGTCTCCAATATCTTCGCTGGAAAGCAGCTCGAGACGGCCGTACCCTGCAGACTAACAATATCCAAGAGGAGTCAACTCTTCATCTTGTCTGTTCGTCTCTCGTCGGTGTATGCAGAGTCTTCGGAAGACGCTAACTGTGGCAAAACCATCACATCTGGAGGTGGAGCCAACGTGGACCACTATTGAAAATGTAAAGCAAAGATGCCAGGACAAGGAGGTATCCGCACCAGATCAGCAGCGTCTCATCTTTCGCGTAGGAAAGCAGCTCGAGGACGGACCGTAGACCCTGTCAGCACTACAAACATCCCAGAAAGAGTCTACTCTTCATCTTGTAGCTCGTCTCCGTGGTGGTATGGCAGATCTTTGTGAAGACCCCTCACTGGCAAGTACCATCACATTAGACGGTAGAGCCCAGTGATACCATCGACGAAACGTGAAAGCAAAGACCAGCGACAAGAAGGTATCCGCCAGATCATGCGCGTCTCATCTTTTGCAGGAAAAGCAGCCGAGGACGGCCGTACCTGTCAGACTACAAATCCGAAGGAGTCGAGGCTCTTTCAATCCGTTTGCGTCTCCCGTGGTGGTATGGCAGATCTTGTCAAGACCCTCACCGGTAAAAACCATCCACAAAATTGGAGGTGGAGCCGAAGTGACACTGATGAAAAATCGTAAAGGCAAAGATCCAAGACAAAGAGGTATCCCAGCCAATAGGCAGCGTCTCATCTTCGCTGGCAAGCAGCTCGAGATGGCAGAACCCATATCTGTGACTACAACATTCAGAAAGAGTCCACCTTCCAGTCTTGTTCTCCTGTCTCCGTGGTGGCCAGTAAGATCCACTTTGATTATGCGCTAAATGACACAGTTAATGATGATTGTTAACAGTCTATTA
>JZLH01S0034585.1:17053-29979 GCA_001188425.1 Eucidaris tribuloides
ACACTACTACTACTATAGCCACTCCTACAATACTACTACTACTACATGTATATGCTAAAACATCTAAATTGTACTAATAAAATTGTTTTCTAGGCGCTCAGAGACCGCAAATTTGAGACTGAATTTGCTGAAACGTCATTTTTTAGGAGTAATTTAACTCCCAGAGAGTGGGCCTCACGAACGAACATTTTGGGACTTTTTTTTCCTCACTTTTGCCCCCCTAATCCGAAAACATGGATCGACCGTCGACGCCCCGTGCTCACGAATGTAAATGGGGAGTACATTTCATTCTAAATACCTCCCGTGTTGGACAAGTAAAAATCGTAATGCCAGCAATTATACATGACAGGTAATTTGTATTAATAGTCAAACTTTCAATACTGAAGGAACAAAGTTGTCCATTTTTTTAAATCTTCAAACATAAACGAATCAAGTCCAAGATGATTCATCGCAGCCTGGACGTAGTTCCGTGAAGGCAACGTTATCCCGGACGTCAATGTTGGTTTTAATAAAAGCAGAACAATAAAGAAACTATCATGTTATTAATGAACAGTTTTTGGTGAAAATCCACAAAACTTATAAAAGAGTAATGAAGTTTTCAAACTGTTATAACCTAAAATACCGGGCCTATTTCCTGGTCTACTTAATTACGGGCGGGGGGGGGGCGCCATTATGGCCCCCCCCCCCGAGACATCTGGGCCGCAGATCGCGCTGTATCGCCGCGAAATATTCTCGCGCCATAAGCCGGGTGTAAACTACAAGACTGTAGTAAAGATTTTCAAAAATTTTTTTATATTTTTTAAGTAAGTAATTATGCAAATAAAGTGTAGTGAAAATTATCGTGTTTTCCACCTATATCTCACTTTACAATAGCGTAGTAGTAATCTAATTTTGTGTTGAAAAATATTCATTTTGAATTTCGAACAATAATTATCTAACAAAAAAATTGCCAAATCAGAATTAATTTCCTATGTATTTTATTGTTTCCTGAATTTCTTATTGTATTTCTTGTTTATTCGACCTTTTGTTTTTTATTATTGTTTTCGGAAATTGCACACCGTGTCGGGACACTTTTGCGATCATAACAGCCATAAACTTAATCCATTTCGCCGAGTAAAAAGTAAAATATCATACATTTATGATTTTTGGCTGAAACACAATTTGCATTGATTCTGTTACAACAAACATCACGTTTTCTTGAGGCAATTTTGGAGTCTGCATGCCATCCGACGAAAAAGTCGCGCAGCGTCGTAACGGTAGCGTCCGATTTTTTTCGCAAAATGGTCTTACTTGATGCGCCGCATACTTGAAAGTAAAAAGTCAGTGAATGGCGCGCCGTCAAAAATTTCGCAGGCCGGCGTAATCGCGACAATTTGTCGAGGGGGGGGGGGCAATTATGGCCCCCCGGTATTATTAGGTTTAAGTATGTGAGCGTTCACAAAGTCTGCGAGCGCTCCCCATAAGTCATGTGACAAAAATTCATAAAAGTGCCTTTTCTCACAAATTGAAATATGATTGTTGACCTGTGCCATTCAATATATATCTGAAATATTCATTATTATAAGGCTTTCCCATGAAATGAAAAAAATATTCAATTATCATGAACATTCAAAAATGGCTAATTTCATTGATTACTGACAGCGCAGTGCAACCAATTTGGTGTGTTATTGTACTCGCAATTCACTAAACAGTGTGTACACAATACTGCAAATGATAGAAACATGTCGACTTACAAACCATGGCGGTCCTCGCATGGGGTGCTGTTCGCAGCCGGTTTTAGACTTGAACAACCATGACAACATTGTGAGTGAATTTCTCACTGTCATAGTGGCCTGGATTATCGTACGCTGCGTGACTCAATCCCCAAATTACATGTCATTGCGACATTGTTAATGCAAAACAGACGAGATTGTGCAACTTGCGCAGTTACCGCTTTAAAAATCGTAAATGCCTAGAGCTGAACTATAGGATTATTGTCCTTGTCGTTGGTTCTGTGCGTGGGCGGGTGGTGGTCGGTGGGAAATGATACAGTAAATGTCCTTTTCATACAGTAAATAACGCCTGGTAAACGCAGAACTTTTAGTTGTAAAACTAATTTTCCCTGCAGTCTCTGAGATTAATGTAGAGTTTCGTAAGCTTGAAGGTATTTCAATAAAATGAAGCCGGGAAAATACGGCGGCGCCGACGCACAGCACACACACCACACACACACACACACAAACACAACACACTACAGCACACACAACACACGCACACTACGCACACACCGCACACGCACACCACACATCACACACACGACACACAACACACACACACACACACATCACACATCAGAGCTGATCCCTATATTTAAACCGAGAGTACTTATCTTGAAAAGATTACCCATTTTGTGTAAGCTCTTCTGAAAGATACCCTTTTCAAAGTAGTAGGATCTATTAACCTTTTCCCCTAATTTTTACGACTTGATTTCCTTTTCAGAGCGTATGCACGTACACTCGACCAGCCCGTAGAAAACAACCCTTATTCACGCGTTTTTATCCCACGAGACATGGTGTACGAGCGTGGTGTCCACCTCTGCTAATGAGCAGTATCCCCCCCCCCCCCCCCCCCCACCCCCCCCCCCCCCGATTAAGTTCGAATATCTGCAATTTTCGGTTCATTC
The DNA here is from genome assembly GCA_001188425.1 of Eucidaris tribuloides. Classification (NCBI taxonomy): domain Eukaryota; kingdom Metazoa; phylum Echinodermata; class Echinoidea; order Cidaroida; family Cidaridae; genus Eucidaris; species Eucidaris tribuloides. The sequence goes on from JZLH01S0034585.1 coordinate 19,716, forward strand.
AATGGGGCCTTCGATGTGAGACTTAAAATCTGGAATCTTCAACATTCTCACATAAAGTAAGAAATAAATTCAATATACCGACGATATGCATTTATTTACCTTGACATGCCTATCAAGATAATAACGTAGGCCTATAGAGGCGTACATACAAACCACTTTCATACGGCAGCACATCTATGGCTAATGATGGATCTACACGATCTTATGGTGCATTTGTATGCGTACTTTTAAAAATATGACATTTGCTATTGAAGTGTGTGGACCTTGTACGAATAGATAGATACCATTCGTGCATTCTCAGATGTCGCATCGAACCAGTGCGCGGTTTTTGCCGTTAATCGGCGCCACCCCTCCGCCGCCCGCTGCACCCCAAGGGCGCCAGATCCGCCCTGGCCGCGCTCCCGGCCTACGGTCTACCCCGGGCGGCGATAAAGTCTCACCGACCAAAATCATATATTACCCAATGCCATACTAGATTTGAGTCACTGCCTTGTCGTCTAGATAGGACCATGGCCATCGCAATGAATGTCGTCTGTATCCCATGATAAGAGAATTATTCACAAAAAGCTTGGTTTTTGCCATTGCTTTATTGTCTTACTCTGTCAACTTGACCTAAGAACATATTAACCGTTGCTTTCAACTTCTAACAACGTAATAATGATTTATGTCGCAGTGCGATACGCACCTCTCGAGAAAAAAATTACACACTTACCAGAGGCCGATGCCAATCACTAAGTTTGAAGTTTCAATCACCGCCTGTTGACACGTACAGACACCGCATCACCGAATCACACACCCCCAACACACCACACACCACACACACACCACACACACCACCACACACACACACACACACACACCACAACACCACACACACACCCCACAACACACACACACACAAACACACACAACACGATAGAATAGGGCTATCACAAGATAATACCACAACAATAATTCCTAATTTAGAATGATCGATCTGTCAATTTTTTATGCCTCCGCCCAACGAAGTTTGGCGGCCAGGCATCATGTTTCGGTTGATCCGTCGCTGCGTGCGTCCTGTCCGTCACCGTACCCGTCGCCGCATTACCGTCCTCGTCCGTCCGTCGTCCGTCGTTCCGATCCGTCCGTCCCCGCCCCGTTACCCGGGATCTCGATTACCGCGATAACTTGAAAACCCCGATTCGGATGTGATGTAACTACAGGACCAAGTATGTACTAGACAATCCAATTGAACTGATTAGTTTTGGAGGCTGAAAGGTCAAAGGTCAGAGGTCACCCGGGCCTCAAATTAGTCTGATTTGAGATGTTGGGTCCGTTTAACCGCGATAACTTACGAGGGCAGGCCCGTCCTGCTGTCCGCCTTATGTAACCCTTGGCCTGTGCAAAGTATGATGCAGGTTATGACTCGGCACAATAATTGAATTCAGATTCTTGGAGCTGAAGGTCAAAGGTCCAAACCGTCATCGGGGCTTCCTATAAGTAGGTTCTGAGTTGGGCTCGTTTACCCGCCAGTCTCGATAACCTTACCGAGACACCAGCCCTGTTCATTTTATGCTCCTAACGTGGGGGCGGTTAAGTTTCATGTCAATGTTATGACCCCGGCCACCAATCGAATCCTCGATTAGCTTTGTGGCAGTTTCACTCCATGCGTCAAAACCCTGGCTCAACAGGGTTCGTCCCGGACCTCGAATAGGGTCTCGATTTGGAGCTCCCCGTCGTGTACCGCAATACACGATTACGACGAGCGGTCGCCACGCCTCACACCTGGTCGCCATCTCATGCTATCACGCTTGGGGTACCAAGTATGTCATTATACGGCCACCAATTGAACGCTGAGTGTAGCATTTGGTGAGCTGACAAAGGTCAAGGCTACCACAGGTCACCCGGGCTAGGAGTATGTCCTGGGTTGGTAGGGCGGCGGGCTTGCGTGTACCGCACTTATCACGCTGGGGGAGGGGGGTTCCGCGCGGAGAAAGCGAGCGGTGGTCGGATCTTCTACGGTAACCTGTGTTGGGGAGAACACCGGTGATAGTATGGTCATTCTGATCGGCCCAATGAACTGATATTTTTGGGGGAGTTCAAGGTCAAAGCGGTTACAAAGCACGGCGCCCATAAACACTACTGTCTGATTTCTGGGTGCTCGCTCTAGTTACCGCAGTTAACTCGAGACCGGCTGGTTGGATTTCATGTAACTTGGTGAAGTATGATTATGAGGCACCAATGCAACTGATTAGATTGGTGCTGAAGGTCAAAGCGCACGCGGCCTAAAATATGTCGTGATTAGGGCTCGTTACCGCGATAGTGAGAGCGGCTTTTGGGTCGGGAGGGGTTACAAGAGTGATGTGTGACAAAATTGTATTCAGCAACCAGCAAAAGAGGGAAGTGACATTGAGATCATCTATGACTCAGTGTAGTCATCAGCCACGAATACAAACTCTTCAGATCTACGCTCTCACTCTCTCTATTACATTACCGATAAACGAATCCAGTTTTAACTTTTGGGTTTGGGGATGGGTGGGACTGGGAGTGATGAATTTACAGGTTGATGTTAAAAAATTGGAAAAAAATTGAAGGGGTATTTTAACACTTTTATCAGTCAACATGCCTAAATTTGCAGATAGTGGAACTCCAACATTGACAAAACATTGGTTAATTGCTCATGACTAAAACTTATTGGAAGAATAGAGAGAATCAAACGTACAGTAATTACTTTTGGTATTTGGTATACATATTTTGCAAGTGACAAAAAATAATTCAAAAGTAAATTAATCTAGATACAAACAAATCAAACTACAAGTGATTTTGCTGTAACTCTGTTTCTGAAAGTGTTCGAAATGTAGAGTATTTAACTCAAACTTCTGAAAAAATACAGCGATGTAAATCATATAGACAAAACATTCCACTTTCTGTACTGACACAATCTTGTTAAATTAAAAATAAAGACAGACCATGCAATATGAAATAAATATATTTGTAAATGTTTTTTTTTTTCCATGTTACATGTAAGATGTGGTTGAATGAAAATGTCTGAGTGTGAAATATAGAAAATGAGTGTCTGTGTCTTATGTGATTGTGAGCGAGTTACGTGACTAGTTGGAGCGAGTTGTATGTAGTCCCAGTGCTTGTGCGGTCGAATTTTGTTGTTGCTGAATGCTTTGTTACACATTGGAGAACGAATGATGGAAATGACGAGGCTGTATGATAAATTCTGAGTGACTTGAGTTGGTAGTGAATGTTGCATTTACTTGGGAGTGAGTGAATTGATGAATCAAATTGGCATAAATGTTTTAAGTTTTAGATCTTTGATACAAGTCGTACAACCCCCAGACCCCACCCCTTTTCTCATTCTCTCCCAGGAGGGGCGGTCATTCACATTTCCCAACAAGAATCATTCTAGTGGTTTATTATTTATTATGGTCAATGTGCATGTAGTGTAATTCCCAACCTGTCCCTTTGCCACCCCCTGTGAATTTTCATCAATATCCTTTTACAAACACACACACACACATCTTTCCACATACACAACACAACTCTTTCACACGTACATGTACTTGTATGATAAAACATGCTCATAATGTCATAAGATATATATCACCATTCTACATTGAGAAAGGGGGGTTGGGATGGGCTTGCTATACTTATCCAGGGATGGTTGTAACAGTTATGACAAATTAAAGCCCACGTAGAGTTTTGGTAAATGGTGAAAAAAACTGCATTTATGTTTGTTGGATAGACCTATAATTCTGGTCTATTTATCCATCCTGAAAATTATGTGTATTTTCAATTTTCCTGGTCTTGGTGATATATGGGAATACATGTAATTGGATGAAGTCTATTGAAATAAATCACAATACACATGCGACACTGAGCAGTACATTATTGACAACACTACTACATGTACATGTACTACCACCACCACCACACCCACTGCTAGTACTTCTACTATTTTACAATTTTGAACAATTATACATAAAGTGGATAAGATTTATACACGTATCACCATTCGAATCTGCATTCAGAAAGGGGCGTTGGGATGGGCTCGCTATTTAACCAGGGATGGTTGTAACAGTTACGGCAAATTAAAGCCCAAGTACAGTTTGGTGAAAAGTGAAAAACAAAACTTTGCAATTATGTTTGTTGGATAGACCTATAATTCTGGTCTATTTATCCATCCTGAAAATTGTTACTTTCAATTTTCCTGGTCTTAGTGATGTACATGTATGTGAATACATGTACATGTACTGTATTATAATTGGATGAAGTCTATTGAGATAAAATCGCAATACATGCAACACTTATAGAACATTGTTGACAACACTACTACAATTTACTACTACCACCACTACTACTACTACTACTACTACTACTACTACTACTACTACTACTACTACTACTACATGTACTACTACCACTACTTCGTCACTACTACTACTACTACTACTACTACTACTACTATACTACTACTACTACTACTACTACATGTACTACTACTACATGGTACTTCTTACTACCTACGGAGCGAGTACATGTATACTACTGTAATCACTATTAGGAGCCTACTACTGTATTTCTTCCACCGCTACTTCGTCACTACATTACTACTAACTACTTACTACTACTACTACTACTACGATACTACTACTACTTACATGTATATGTAAAACATCTAAATTGTACCTAATAAAATTGTTTCTAGGCGCTCAGAGACCGAAATTTGAGACTGAGTATTTGCTGAAACATTTTTTAGGAGTAATTTAAACTCCAGAGAGTGCGGCCTCACGAAAGACTAACATTTTGGACTTTTTTTTCTCACTTTTGCCCCCTAATCGAAACATGGATCGACCGTCGACGCCCTGCTCACGAATGTAAATGGGGAGTACATTTCATTCTAAATACCTCCCGTGTTGGACAAGTAAAAATCGTAATGCCAGCCATATTATACATGACAGGTAATTTGTATTTAATAGTCAAACTTTTCAATACTGAAGGAACAAAAGTTGTCCATTTTTTTAAATCTTCAACATAAAACGAATCAAGTCCAAGATGATTCATCGCAGCCTGGACGTATTCCCGTGAAGGCAAAGTTATCCCGGACGTCAAGTTGGTTTTAATAAAAGCAGAACAATAGAGAAACATACATGTATTAATGAAAGTTTTGTGAAAATCCACAAAACTATAACAGAGTAATGAAGTTTTCAAACTGTATAACCTAAAAATACCGGGCTATTTCCTGGTCTATTATTACCGGGGGGGGGGGGGCGCCATTATGGCCCCCCCCCCCCCGAGAATCTGCGGCCGCAGATCGCGGTGATCGCGCGAAAATTTGCCGCGCGCATAGAGCGGGTTGTAAACTACAAGACTGTAGTAAATTTTCAAAAAATATTTTTTTATATTTTTTAAGTAAGTAATTATGCCAAATAAGTGTATGAAAATTATGGTTTTCACCTGTATCTCACTTACAATAGCTAGTAGAATGCTAATTTTTGTTGAAAATATTCATTTTGAATTTCGAACAATAATATCTACAAAAAAAATTGCCAAATCAGAATTAATTTCCTATGTATTTTATTGTTTCCTGAATTTTTTATGTATTTCTTTGTTTTTTCGACCTTTTGTTTTTTATTTTTTTCGATGGAACGTGTCGGGGACACTTTTGCGATCATAACAGCATAAACTTAATCCATTTCAGCCAGTAAAAGTGAAAATAATCATTACATTTATGATTTTTGGCTGAAACACCAATTTGCATTGATTTTTTACACAAAAATCACGTTTTTTGAGCAATTTTGGAGCTTGCAGTGCATCGTACGAAAAGTCGCGCCAGCGTTCGTAACGGTACGTCCGATTTTTTTCGAAAATGGTCTTACATGATGCGCGATACTTGAAAGTAAAAAGCGCAGTGAATGGCGCGCGTCAAAAATTGTCGCGCTCGGCGGCGTAATTCGCGAAATTTGTCGAGGGGGGGGGGGGTCATTATGGCCCCCCCGGTATTATTAGGGTTAAGTTAGTGACGTCACATGCGAGCAGCTCCCCATAATGTCATGTGACAAAAATTCCATAAAAGTGCCTTTTTCTCACAAATCTGAAAATGATTTGACCTGTGCATTCAATATATTATCTGAAATATTATTTTATAAGGCTTCCATGAAAATGAAAAAAATATTCAATTATCATGAACCATTCAAAAATGGCAAATTTATGATACTGACTAGCGAGTGCAACCAATTTGTTGTGTTAGTACTGCATTCATAAACAGTGTACACCAATACTGCAAATGATAGAAACATGTCGACTACAACCATGGGGTCCCGCATGGGGTGCGTTCGCGGTTTTAGACTGAACAACCATGACAAATTGTGAGTGAATTCACTGTTCATAGTGGCCTGATAATGGTACGCTCGTGACTCAATCCCCAATACATGTATTGCGACATGTTATGAAAACGGCATTGTGCAATTGCGCGGTACCGCTTTAAAATCGTCAAGGCATGACTGAATATGATTATTGTCCTTTGTCGTTAGGTTCTGTGGTGGCGGTGGTGGTCGGTGGAAATGCATACAGTACATGTCTTTTCATCACAGTAAAACTACCTGGTAAAACGAGAACTTTTAGTTGTAAACTAATTTTCTGCGTCTCTGAGATAATGTGAATTCTGTAAGCTTGAAGTGTTATCTCAATAAAAAAAAGCCGGGAAAATACGCGCGCACGCACACACACACACACACACACACACACACACACACACACACACACACACACACACACACACACACACACACGACACACACACACACACACACACACACACACACACACACACACACACACACACACACACACACACACACACACACACACACACACACACACACACACACACACACACACACACACACACACACACACACACACACACATCGAGTATCCTAATATTTAAACCGAGTACTTAATCTGAAAAGATACCATTTTCGTGTAAGCCTTCTGAAAAGATACCCTTTTCAAGTAGTAGGTCTATAACCTTTTCCCCCTAATTTTTACGACTTTGATTCCCTTTTCAGAGTATGCACGTACATCGCCCACCCGTAGAAAACAACCCTTTTACGCGTTTTTATCCACGAGCATGGTGTCCGAGCGTGGTGTCCACCTTGTAATGACAGTAGTATCCCCCCCCCCCCGATTAGTGTCGAATATCTGCATTTCGGTTCTTGAATGGGGCCTCGATGTGAGACTAAAATCTGAATTTCAACTGTCAATAAAAGTAAAACATAATTCAATATAACCGACGATATGCATTATTTACTGACATGCCTACAAGATAAAACATAGGCCTATAGAGCGTACAAACCACTTTTCATACGCAGCACATCTATGGCATAATGATGGATCTACAAGATATGGTGCATTTGTAATGGTTTTTAAATAAATATGACATTTTGCTCTTTGAAGTGTGTGGACCTTTGTACGAAAGATAGATACCATTCCGTGATATCTCAGTGTCGAACCAGGCGCGGTTTTTGCGTTAATCGGGGGCGATAAGTCAACGCCAAATAATATGACCCCAAATGCCATATAGATTTAGTCACTGCCTGTCGTCTAGAATCATCGCATGAATTCTTGGTCCATGATAAGAAATTTTCACAAAAGTTGGTTTGATTTTGACATTGTTTACTCTGTCATTTGAATGAACATATTAACATTGTTCAACTTTAACAAGTTATAATGATTTTATGTGGTACACCCAGAATAACAATTACAGGGCTGTCATATAAAGTTTGAAGTTTCAAGTTTGACACGTACAGACACACGCACACACACACACACACACACACACACACACACACACACACACACACACACACACACACACACACACACACACACACACACACACACACACACACACACACACACACACACACACACACACACACACACACACACACACACACACACACAAACACATAGAATAGGGACTATCACAATAATATCCACACAATATCATAATTTAGATGATGTCTGTCAATTTTTTTCAATGTAGTTTAATGTAAATGTAAAGTGGATAATGCATATTGATATGATAAATATATATTCATTATAAATTATTTGTTATTGTTAATTCTCAGCAATGACGTATCATATAATTGTGCATTATCCGCTTTACTATTTGTGACTTGGTGCCGGAGGTCAGATGTACTGAAAAAAAAGTTATATTGATATAATGTATGAATATTTTTTTTCCAACAATCTTCAACGGACAATCACCTCGCCGCCCCACATCGAGATAAACCGTCCATCTAGATTACGGGCATTGTGTATTCACAGGCCGGTACCAGCATTTCCGCGAGGTTGTGGTTCGTAAACATGTTTATGTCGTTATCAATTATCTGTATGGTGTCCCTGTACATATTGAACCTTTTAGAGGCTTCCTGATTATTCCAATGACACACACAGCGCTATTGTTCAGGTGGCATAGGGCACTGAGCAGGGACTGCATGGAAACATGGAGGTAGCTACCTCCATGATGGAAATAAGCCAGTATTTGCCACTGTACAGTATATCCCCGTCCTCGAAAACGAAATTCAAGAGAGAATGAACAACAGCATGCAACAACAACAAAAGAAAATACCCCCTCCTTTAAAGCTAAAATACGCGCACCCTTTAAAACAACAGAGTAAACGCGTTGGATGGAGATTGACCAATGGGGACTCGGGACTCCACCGGATATAGCAACTATCTACATGTATCTATCTATCTATCTATCTATCTATCTATCTATCTATCTATCTATCTATCTATCTATCTATCTATCTATCTATCTATCTATCTATCTATCTATCTATCTATCTATTTATCTATCTATGTATGTATATATGTATGTATGTATGTATGTATGTATCTATCCATCTATGTATGGATGTATGTATGTATGTGTATGTATGTATGTATGTTTGTATGTATGTATGTGTGTATGTATGTATGTATGTATGTGTGTATGTATGTATGTATATATGTATGTAGGCCTATGTATTTATGTATTCTAGTTATCTATCTAATATCTATCTATTGTATGTATGTATGTATGTATGTAGGCCTATGTATTTATGTATTCTAGTTATCTATCTGATATCTATCTATCTATTGTATGTATGTATGTATGTACTAGGTGTTAAAAATAATATTTGTTAATTTTGAAAATTAATAACACAAAAACTGCACAACAGATTATACTGGCATTGAGTATAGTTACAGCATAATAGTGAACATTTTTGTTTTACGTGGTTTGAAGATGATATCAATAATCAGTTTTATGTAATTCATGCTTTTTTAAAAAGTTAGGGTTCAGATTTTGCTCAATATCCAATCCCCTGTACAAAAAAGAGAAGATACAAGGTCAATAGGTCACCGGGCCTAAAAATTGTCTGATTAGGGTCGTTACGCTGCATAGCTTGAGAGCGGCGCTGTCGATTGTCATGTAACTGTGTTGAAGATGTATTATTGATGGCACCAATGAACTATTAGATGTTTCGGAGTTCAAGGTAAAAGGTCCAAAGTGCCCGGCTAAAATTTATTTGTCTGATTTGCGGCTCATTACTGCGAAAATTGAGAGCGGCTGGTCGGATTGGTCATGTAACTTGGGTGAAGTATGTATATGAGGGCACCAATGAACTGATTAGATTTTGGAGCTGAAGGTCAAAGCGTCAAAGGTCACTGGGGCCTAAATAGGTCTGATTTGGGCTCGTTAACCGCGATAACTTGAGCAACAGCCCAGTTAGATTCATTAACGACATGAGCAGTAGAACAAGCTACGAAGGGTGTATGTATATGATGGGCACGCAATAAAACTGATATGATTTGGAGCTAAAGGTCAAAGGTCAAAAGGGCCTTAAATATGTCTGATATGGGCTCATTACTGTGATAACTGAGTATGACTTTTATGCCAATTTTGATGTAACTTGGGAGAAGAGTATCCACTATAAGGCACAATTTACTGCATCGATTTTGGAGCTGAAAGGTCATAGCGTCAATAGGTTCACAAGCCTCATGTCGATTGAGCTCATTGTATCGATTAATTGAGAACTGCTTATATGGATTTTACTGTGAACTTGCGTCCAAGGGTCACATGGGCGCTTACGCTGTTTCATATCTAATTTGGTCTTGCTACCATGGTAACTTGTAAGCTTTTCAAATTACATCAACTTGGATGGGCGCTCGGCTTGCGGCAGGCATACCATCGACTGCGCGAGTCGAAGCTGCTCTAGTTTCA
>JZLH01S0034585.1:30004-46017 GCA_001188425.1 Eucidaris tribuloides
TATTGAATACTGTACAGAAAATCGAATGGCGTGTGTGAGGGTGTGTGTCTATCCCAACAAATAGCATTAGACAATGGCCATGGAAAGGTGAATAAAGTCTAGCAGGCTACTTAACTAATGAAATTAATAAAGCATTTATCTAGCCCGGGGTGTAGTGAAGAGATGGCATACCAATGTTTCCTACCGGTGCGCGCCTGTTCACTAGATAAATGCTTTATTATATTCATTAGTAAGTTAGCCTGCTAGACTTTATTCACTATTCATGGCCATGTGCTCTAGATGCTATTGTAGTGGGGACTAACGACAACACCCTCACACACGCCATTGATTTGCTGTACAGTTTCAATTTTGTACAGGGGGTGTGATATTGAAGCAAATCTGAAGCCGCTAACTTTTTAAAAAGCATGAATTACAAAAACTGCATTATTGAATATATCTTCAACCACGTCAAAACAAAAATGTTTCACTATTATGCTGTATACTATACTCAATGCCAGTATAATCTGTTGTCAGTTTGTTGGTTATTAATTTTTCAAAATTAACAAATATTATTTTTTAACACCGTAGTATATGATGTATTATGTATGGTAATGTCATGTGATGTATGTATGTATATATGTTTGAATTTATGTAATGTATGTAATGTATGGATGGATTATTAGATCTATGTATTATGTATTCTAGTTATCTATATATCTATCTAAAGCCATCCTTAGTCTATCTATCTATCTTCTATCGTTATCTATCTAATTGTAAATGTTTAAGTATATACATATCTCCTTATATCTTTGTCTACGACTGTCTAGTTACATATATCTTATCGCATCTTTCCATGCATCTATTCACGCCACTATCAGCACATTACCATTAGTGCCTTTAAAAAATAAACGTGATAACATTTCAACTCGCAGCAATCATCTGCACCGGCGGCGTGAAAGTTATACGTTTACACAGCATTGCGTTAGGAAGTAAGAACTGTGTAGCATTATACCTGTACATTATGCATTGTACACAAGTATTACATGATTCACCCGATGTAATGTACGTGTATATTTTATTTTACGCGCTGGCAACAGGATAAACGTTGAAGCATAATTGTATTGATTCGTTTCGTTTTTTCTTCTTTCAACTTGCCTAGTTTGACCATAATTTGGTATTAATCACCTGATAATAAGATGTAGAAGAATAATAATAGCACTGGTCTGTTCTGCTAAGTTCTGCATTGTCATACATGTACGAATAGTGAAATAATAGGCCTTGTAACATGTTTTACACAATCGGTGACGTGGTCGAATCATTAGGCTAATTACTCATTACAATACGTATGAAATGGTATAGATATACCCTAGAACTTAAATTGTTCCTTTCATGGTTATCATTCCATTATGTTTATCCAACTTTACACCACGTCACGAAAAATAAACAAGAATGAGCATACGCTGACGTGGGCCTATAACTTGTGTCACGTCTTGTACACCCGTCTGATTGCCAACTAGGCTACCATGGATAAATACAAGACGCGAGCCTAAACTGGTAGTGTAAAGTACAGATCGTTATTGATATTGTTTATTGAATTGTAACACGAACCAGTTGTCAATAATTTTTGAAAAATAAAACTGGGAATAAATGAAACTGTGGATGACATAAGCATCAATTATTTGGGATTTGAAACTACCAATATTTTATCTCCCTGAGAAAAAAAACAAAGAACAGAAAGAAGAAAGAAAAATAAGAAAGAAAGAAATTTAAGGAAAAGAAGTTAAAGCACAAAGAAATTGAAAAAATGAATGGACAATTAATTCATCGACTAAACTTGGGGAATACGCGAGTTTTATATATTCGTCAAACATATGACATATTCTTTTTTTTTTTATCTAGGCCAGTAAATAAAAAAATGCCTTTAGAACAAAGCCTGGTTGAAAAGATAATACCAAAATGTACACCAGCTGAAGTACTCAGGCTGGCTGGAAGGATTTCTCTTGAGTGTGTTTTACTTGAGGAGAATCAAGTATGAAGCAGAGACTATACTACAAATTTGTCTGTTGCAAGGTGCAGCTGATGGACATCATGTTCACAAAAAATAGTCAAATTTTGACTAACAAAATTTTCAACAGTAAATCTCCTGCATAGTTTGATTCTAGAAAATAGTTTTCCAAAGTTGAGGACTACCCCTCCCAATTTGAAACTGTGGCAGGTTATGTGTTGAGTAAAGCATACACAAGGTTTGTGTTGCAGGAATCATCTAATTTCCTGATGGGGCCTCAGCGTAATTACTTTTACCCGCACTGTATTTCCGTCATGTGAATAAACATGCGTCCAAAACATAACACGCCTGAATGGTGAAATAGATGGATTTAGAAGTAAAGCAATGAGAAGATTAGGCCGAATGCCGATTAAAAAACACGAACGCACGTCAGTAAATACCGTGTTAGACAAAGATTACTGCGGCTTTCGTAAACACTGCTATGTTTGTGAAATCGTGTATTTGTTTCCCTTAAATTTGGCATATACGACGGGAAACTTGTGGACTGAAAGCAATGACAAAAACAGGATATTTACATGCCTGGCCCTTTTACACAAATGTCTTTTCCACATTCAACTCTACTTCTATTATCATTGGTCCATGTTGAGTAACAAAGGAGGGCGGGTTACGAAGTGGCGTATTTCTCTGGGAAATGTTTGTTGTTGTTCTGTCGTAATACTGAAGTATATCAGTGGTAGCATTGAAGAGAAAGACTCGTTTATTTCCAGTGATTTTATGTGGACTTGTAAGGCGAGTCGAGAATAATAATATTTACGTGAAGACACATTGGTCATGTTCGAGGGATCTCAAAGCAAAGCGATAGCTTACATCATAATATAATTGCTCCTAATAACCTTTGTCTCAGATATTTTATCATGACAATGGATATTTCCACGTCACAGCACATTCCGAGAAGCAAGTCGTTTCGGATTAACTATATCGTTTTCAATGCATGTGATATTCACCGAGTTCATAGAACGTGGAAATGGTTAATGGTAAAGGCAATATCACATACATCACACCCACACACACAACGCACACACACACACACACAAACACACACCCATTCACAACACACACACGACACACATCACACACACACCACAACACACAACACACAACACAACAGCACACACACCACACACACCACACACACACGCACAACACACACACACGACACACACATACCTACACACCACACGCACGCGGCCATCAGCACGAGCAGCACACACTACACACACACACACACACACATCACACACACACACAGCCATCACATATGTAGTTTAATGTAAATGTAAAGTGGATAATGCATATTGATATGATAAATATATATTCATTATAAATTATTTGTTATTGTTAATTCTCAGCAATGACGTATCATATAAATGTGCATTATCCGCTTTACTATTTGTGACTTGGTGCCAGAGGTCAGATGTCGGAAAAAAAGTTATATTGATATAATGTATGAATATTTTTTTCCAACAATCTTCAACGGACAATCACCTCGCCGCCCTACATCGAGATAAACCGTCCATCTAGATTACGGGCATTGTGTATTCACAGGCCGGTACCAGCATTTCCGCGAGGTTGTGGTTCGTAAACATGTTTATGTCGTTATCAATTATCTGTTGGTGTCCCTGTACATATTGAACCTTTTAGAGGCTTCCTGATTATTCCAATGACACACACAGGGCTATTGTTCAGGTGGCATAGGGCACTGAGCAGGGACTGCATGGAAACATGGAGGTAGCTACCTCCATGATGGAAATAAGCCAGTATTTGCCACTGTACAGTATACCCCCGTCCTCGAAAACGAAATTCAAGAGAGAATGAACAACAGCATGCAACAACAACAAAAGAAAATACCCCCTCCTTTAAAGCTAAAATACGTGCACCCTTTAAAACAACAGAGTAAACGCGTTGGATGGAGATTGACCAATGGGGACTCGGGACTCCACCGGATATAGCAACTATCTACATGTATGTATGTATGTATGTATGTATGTATGTATGTATGTATGTATGTATGTATGTATGTATGTATGTATGTATCTAGCTATCTATCCATCTATGTATGGATGTATGTATGTATGTGTATGTATGTATGTGTATGTATGTATGTTTGTATGTATGTGTGTATGTATGTATGTATGTATGTGTGTATGTATGTATGTATATATGTATATAGGCCTATGTATTTATGTATTCTAGTTATCTATCTAATATCTATCTATTGTATGTATGTATGTATGTATGTATGTATGTAGGCCTATGTATTTATGTATTCTAGTTATCTATCTGATATCTATCTATCTATTGTATGTATGTATGTATGTACTAGGTGTTAAAAATAATATTTGTTAATTTTGAAAATTAATAACACAAAAACTGCACAACAGATTATACTGGCATTCAGTATAGTTACAGCATAATAGTGAACATTTTTGTTTTACGTGGTTTGAAGACGATATCAATAATCAGTTTTATGTAATTCATTCTTTTTTAAAAAGTTAGGGTTCAGATTTTGCTTAATATCCAATCCCCTGCAAATTGAAACTGTACAGAAATCGAATGGCGTGTGTGAGGGTGTGTGTCTAGTCCCCACACAATAGCATTAGACAATGGCCATGAATAGTGAATAAAGTCTAGCAGGCTACTTACTAATGAATATTAATAAAGCATTTATCTAGCCCGGGTGTAGTGAGAGATTGGCATACCAATGTTCCTACCGTGCGCTGTTCACTAGATAAATGCTTTATTAATATTCATTAGTAAGTAGCCTGCTAGACTTTATTCACTATTCATGGCCATTGTCTAATGCTATTGTGTGGGGACTAGACACACACCCTCACACACGCCATTTGATTTCTGTACAGTTTCAATTTTGTACAGGGGGTTTGATATTGAGCAAAATCTGAACCCTAACTTTTTAAACAAGCATGAATTACATTAAACTGATTATTGATATTATATTCAAACCACCTCAAACAAAAATGTTCACTATTCTGCTGTAACTATACTCAATGCCAGTATAATCTGTTGTACAGTTGTTGTGTTATTAATTTTCAAAATTAACAAATATTATTTTTAACACCTAGTATGTATGTATGTATGTATGTATGTATGTATGTATGTATGTATGTATATATGTTTGAATTTATGTATGTATGTATGTATGGATGGATGTATGTAGATCTATGTATTTATGTATTCTAGTTATCTATATATCTATCTAGCCATCTTATCTATCTATCTATCTATCTATCTATCTATCTATTGTATGTTTAAGTATATACATATCTTCCTTATATCTTTGTCTACCTGTCTATTCATATATCTATCCATCTTTCCATGCATCTATTCACCCACTATCAGCACATTACCATTAGTGCCTTTAAAAATGACTGATAACATTTCACTCTGCACAATCATCTGCACCGCGGCGTGAAGTTTACGTTTACACAGCATGCGTTAGAAGTAGAACTGTGTACATTATACCTGTACATATGCATGTACACAATGTATACATTGATTCACCCGATTGTAATGTACGTGTATATTTTATTTACCGCTGGCAACAGGATAAACGTTGAACATAATTTATTGATTCGTTTCGTTTTCTTCTTTCACTTCCTGTTTTGACCATATTTGGTATTAATCACTGAAATAAGATGTACGATAATAATAGCACTGGGTGCTGTCTGCTAAGTTTGCATTTCATACATGTACAATAGTGAAATATAGGCTTGTACATGTTTTTACATCGGTGACTGGTCGATCATTAGGCTAATACGTCATTACAATACGTATGAAATGTATAGATATGACCCTAAACTTAATTGTTCCATTTCAGGTTATCTTCATTATGTTTACCAACTTTACACCACGTCACGAAAATAAACAAGATAGCAATACCGCTGACGTGGGCCTATAACTTTGTGTCACGTTCTTGTACACCCGTCTGATTGCCAACTAGGCATAACCATGGATCTACAATGACGCGAGGCCTAAACTGGGTAGTGTAAAGTACAAACGTTATTGATATTGTTTATTGAATTGTAACGATCCAGTTGTCAATAATTTTTGAAAATAAACTGGGAATAAATGAACCTGTGATGACATAAGCATAATTATTTGGGATTTGAACTACCATATTATCTCCCTGAGAAAAAAAACAAAAAACAGAAAGAAGAAAGAAAAAAATAAGAAAGAAAGAAATTTAAGGAAAAGAAAGTTAAAAGCACAAGAAATTGAAAAAATGAATGGACAATTAATTCAATCGACTAAACTTGGGGAATACCGCGAGTTTAATATTCCAAACATATGACATATTCTTTTTTTTTATCTAGGCAGAAATAAAAAATGCCTTTAGAACCAAACTGGTTGAAAGATAAACCAAATGTACACCAGCTGGAGTACCTCCTGGCTGGAAGGATTTCTCTTGAGTGTGTTTACTTGAGGAGAATCAAGTATGAACAGAGACTATACTACAAATTTGTCTGTTGCAAGGCAGCTGATGGACATCATTTCAAAATGAGTCAAATTTTGACTACAAAATTTTCACAGTAGAATCCCTGCATAGTTTGATTCTAGAATAGTTTTTCCAAAAGTTGAAGACTACCCCCTCCCTTTGAAACTGTGCAGTTATGTGTTCAGAAGACAGTACACAAGGTCTATGTGTTCAGGAATCATCTAATTTCCTGATGGGGCCCCAGCGTAATTACTTTTACCCGCACGTATTTCGTCGTGTGAATAAAGCATTGCGCCAAACAATAACACGCCTGAGTGTGAAATAGAGGATTTAGAAGTCTTTATGAGAAGATTAGGCCGAATGCCGGATTAAAAAAACCACGACGACGTCAGTAAATCCGTGTTAGACAAAGAGTTACTGCGGCTTTCGTAACACTGCTGTTTGCGAAATCGTGTATTTGTTTCCTTTAAATTTGCATATAGGCCTACGACGGGAAACTGTGGACTGAAAAGCAATGACAAAACAGGATATCATTTACACGCCTGGCCTTTACACAATGTCTTTTCAAATTCAACCTTCTGCTTAACTTATCATTGTCATTGGTCCATGATGAGTAACAAAGAACTGGCTACGCAAGTGCCGTTTTTCTCAGGAAAATGTACGTTCTTGTTGCTTTGAAATACGATTACTGTACATGGAAGAGAGGGACTCGTTATTTCCGTGATGTGGAATTGTATAGCGAGAATAACTATTCATGTGGAGATAAAATCTTGTGTTCGACGGGATAAAATGGTGGCCTATTTTGCCGCTAAATCTCAAAGCGCGATACTTATTCAGAATGTTATTGTCCTATGAAGTTGTCTAGATATATCAGATAATGGGTATTTCCACTCACCCCACATTCCAAGAAGCAAGTCATGTCGGATGTATTATGAGGTTTGTTTCCACTCATATGATATTCATTGAGTTCATGCATAACGTGGAAAAGTTAATAGTAATCACACACACACACACACACACACACACACACACACACACACACACACACACACACACACACACACACACACACACACACACACACACACACACACACACACACACACACACACACACACACACACACACACGACACACACACACACACACACACACACACACACACACACACACACCTACACACACACCACTACACACACACACACACACACACACACACACACACACACACACACACACACACACACACACACACACACACACACACACACACACACACACACACACACACACACACACACACACACACACACGCACACACACACACATACAATGTTGATACCACACAAGATTAAATTTTTACAGATTTAGTCACACGGATGAGGTGAGATACCGTCCGGCCAATTTTAAGGACATGGTACATCAATGTTTAGGGACCACGACTGTATTACAATAACCCATAGAAACCTATGTTAAATGTAACGAATTCACAAACCATTCTCAATAATTAATCAAATCGTAGATTTTTCTTTTTTAAATGGCAGGATATGAAAAGAAATTTCGTGTGCTTTCATTAAAAAAAAAAAACATAATTCATGATGTTTTGTTGTTCGAAAAAAAAATCAGAGCCTCGATACAAAACCAACATCAGATCTTCTGCGCTGAATGCTAAAAATAGCAAGCTTTCACAGATATCAACAAAAACTCATTAAAAATACTAAACCCTCAAATTCCCCTACCTTTTCAGGCGTTGTACAAGCTATAGATGTCAGATAATCTACATTACAACAACACATGACCAATAAAACATTTCCTGATTTTAATGATTTTGTTTTCCGCTAGGCATTGCGAGGAATTTACCAGCGTGCGCCCATAAAGTACGGTACATGCATATCATTTGACTTATAGCGACTGGCCCGAGACTAAATACATTGTGTTTGGTTTTCATCCAAATTGTTCACGTACTTTGTTCACAGTCCATACAAACAGATCTATACAATGTCTGGCCCCGTGACAAATATAAATGACTCAGTGGAATTAACACCTACGTGTACAGTCACTGTTTCGAAACCAGGGAGTTCTACAACTCCCTGTTCAAAACCATAGCCTCATCGAATTACGTGTGATATCCATGGTATACATGTAGTTGTACGTGCTCTTGGATTTCGTTTCAATTTCGAGTCGATCGAATGACTTGTGCATTTATACTTCTATAAAACTGAAATAAATATGGGCCTACACAAAAAGGCAACAAACAAACAGTAAATGGATGGTTGCATGAAGATGGATATATAAATAAATAGGCCTAGATAAATAAATAAATAAATAAATAAATAAATAAATAAATAAATAAATAAATAAATAAATACATAAATACATAAATACATAAATAAATACATAAATAAATAAATAAATGTAGAAATAAACAAATGTAGAAATAAATATATGAATAAATGTATTAATAAATAAAAGAAGAAATTAATACATGAATAAATTAATGAATGAATGAATAAATAGAGAAATATATACAGTATTATAAGGAAATCAAAACATTATTTATGTGGAGTCATATTTTACTCGGAACGGCGTCAGCCGGGAGACTGTATTTCTGTGTTGGGTCGTACAATCTTTAGACACAAATTTCCACATTCTCTTCATTTTAAATATTTCAATTGAGATTTATTAAATTAGTGTATAAATATGTCATAGTCTGCAGGTTTTTAATGAATTATACATTGTTTAATTTTACCTAGAAATGTACTTGCTAACCTACTTGTGCAATTGTAACTAATTTCAAGGGGCCCCTATGAATACCAGAATGTATTGATTGGGCTACCCCTGTTAAATATGAGAAAATGATATATCAATGAATGAATGAAGAAATAAATACATTAAAACGTTGAATGTTTGTATTCTAAGTTGTGACGGGACTGACTGCTGAACGTTACCATTGGCAATCGAATCAAATTAAGACATGTAGAGAAAAAAATTGATTCAGCAATTATGAATTCCACCATTGCCCAATGTAAACGTAAACAAAATACCCGTCCTTCCTGTTTGTTTTGTTTTTGTTTTGCAATGGCCGAGCTATCACGCCCAAATATATTTGGCTAGTGATCTAGTCTTTGATTTGCGCTCGGCTTGTCCACGTCCACGTGATCTTAAACTCCCTATTGTCTCTTTAACCCACTGAACTCAGTGCTTTAATCACTAAGTCCTGCAAAACTGAGAGGGCGCTAACAAGGGCTCTGCTCGCAAAAAAGTTTTCAATTTATCATCTTTATGATACCCTGGCATGTAGGGTGGCGCCAGGGGGGGTGGCAGGCCCGTCCCTAAACTTTTATAATACGAAAAATCATGGGATTTCCGCAGTGTAATTCATGATTTTAATTCATTTTTATACATTTTCTCCCCCTCCCTGAGAGTTTTCACTGTTCCTAAGATTTTACCCTGGCGCCGCTCCAACTGGCATATAAATATGCATGTACTCAATACTCATATTCTTATTTTGGCCTAAACAAGTTGGAAATTTCCTGTTACCATTTATAAGATTTTAAGTACAATTTATATGGGATTTTTAAGTATAGTATTTTAACGTCTACCAACCTTGACTCCCGATAGAAATTTTATACATAGAGTATTGAAATTGTAGGCATAACAGCTACCACCTATTTGAAATAAGAATTAATGTTGACAGGCTTGTTTCAATTACCACATAAAATACAAAGGAGTGAATGTTTATGATATAAGTAATAAATATGTTGATTCAGTACGTCAACTGAACACTCATTCCTTAATTCACTCAAGTCACTAAAATCAATCAATCCAAGTAATGTTAAAGGCGTAATGCAACAAGTGATCATATTCTCAGCTATAATCCTCCATAATCTAAGAGTCGGGGTCTCTAATAACTGGTCTAAAAATGAAGGCCTGAAAAATGTGTATATACTTCAAAATGATTATTTCCCCCCACCCATAGACAGCTGTGTTTAACCATACCCTGGATGCAGAAGTTGTGTGATTTTCATCCATGCATAATTGCCAGGCAGCATAACTTTAAAAACATTTTGGTTTGAATTCACTCAATCAATCTATCTATCAATCAGTCAGTCAGTCAAACAATCGATCGATCCACCCATCCATCCATCAATCAAAAATACTTGAAATATTTGATGAGTAAATTACTGTTTGATCAGAAATGTTAACAAACTTGTTATATGTATAATTTTGTATAAATTATTCATACATGCACATATCACACATAAATAAAGAAATATTGTCATAAAAATGTGTTTATTCGTCCTTATTCACACCAATATGCATATGCATACATAACTAAATTTGCAAATAGTGTTTATATGTGTATGGTACATACAACATACATCTTCAATTTACAATCATAACTAACTACAAAAAAGTCAGAGTTAAATAACTTTCTATCTATAATCGAATCGAGTACAAAATATAAATGTTTTCACATATGAAGTTGGTCTCTGGTCAGAGCTAATGTACTTGGTCTAAATTTAAAATGGAAGAATTGACAATTGCATAATTATCACCAAACAAATTATTAAGAAGTGAAAGCAATCATTTCATTGTGCAAGTACATGTACATTCAACATTTGAATATATATTGCTTGGCATACATAGTTCATTTCTTTTGACATACTGATAGTCAGCTACCTTCGAAATATTCCGTCAAGATTTTACATGATTTTCTTGTCTTTGTAGAAACCTAAACTCACTTCACTAATTGGTACTTGATAATATTTCATAATGCTAAAAAGATATGACTGACTTTTTAAAAAGACTGGTATTAAATCCTATTTAAATACCAGTTTGCAAAACTGTATCAATTCAATATACAATCTTTGATTGTGAAAAGTTACATATGTTTTTTGTTCTACAACCGGGTTATTCTTCAGTTCTACACAAATAAAGGGGGGGGGGAAAATTAAGCATTCAAACATCCATTTAGCACTTTTACTACTCTGTTTGATCATTTCTAGGGATACCATTCCTGAAACAAAATGTTACGGGTGCTGGAGCACTCTCGGCACCCTAACATCCAGGGGCCTACAGGGTCAGTTACACTTGGAAGCATTATACAGCAAGGTCAATAAACTTTGTGAGATTGCAACACAGTGCCTCAACCAAACTGCATCATGGAGTCACTTCCCTTTAGGAACTGTGGTGAAGAAGCCATAAAGGGAAGTCGGGCTGAGTCACAGCAAAACAGAGGCTAAAATGACAAGATCATAATACCCGAGACAATTTACTGACAGCAAAACAAAATAATGAGAAAAAAATATTTTGTGGTGAACTGATTTCATTTAACACTGGAAACACTGTGATGCACACTAAAATTGAGTTGGAATGAAGAGAATGCATATTGCTTTGGCAAGCAGTATTATGTGCTACCTGGTTATGACCAAATTTGGATTACTTGCAAAATGTGATATGTGCATTGGCAATTTGCCAATGAGAGCACTGTACCAGCTGGGCAGGGTGGGGGGGAGGGGGGGGGTGATGGACAGGGAAGGGCACGGTTACATGTCTTTGAATTGCGAGGTCTGCACTGCATACATGCACCTCCCTGCATGTACTCTGTAATGAATACCGTGTACATGAGCATATATCACACATGAACAGCTTAAAGTTGTGTATGCTTTGAACAACCCAAAGAAATTTAACGTGAAAAATAATTTGGTGTATCAAATACGAGACATTTGGACATATGTGAAGAAACAGTCCCCCTTTTTGCTCATTACCTGTGTGGAAATACAACATATTCAAAATCATTGTTCAATGAAGGTCTGCATAGAATATAGACACCTACTATGAATGATACTTAACACTCCCACAGAGATAATGTACATAAATGAACTTGTATAGGAAGGATACTGCACTGAAGAATGCTCACATTGATAGGTGTTGGTGACTTCTTCAAAGAAATTTTGACAGTAATTGTTCTAAGTGCAATTTCAACTTTTTCGTCCTTAACATTTTGTGGCATGTATATACCTAATCCCTTCTCCATTTCACACCACACTAAATTCTGACATCAAAACTTAACGCAAACTATAAAAC
The DNA here is from genome assembly GCA_001188425.1 of Eucidaris tribuloides. Lineage (NCBI taxonomy): Eukaryota > Metazoa > Echinodermata > Echinoidea > Cidaroida > Cidaridae > Eucidaris > Eucidaris tribuloides. The sequence goes on from JZLH01S0034585.1 coordinate 42,592, forward strand.
GGCAGCATACCTGCTTTGCATAGATTAGGAAAATATTCAGATATTTGATGTTGAATAGAAGCAGTTTGGTAACAACATAGGTACAACTGATTACACTCTCTTTTTCCAATCAAGAGTAAGAGATATTGCAAAATATGACATTTATTTTTCTACTGGAATTCTCAATGTGATTTTGAAATTACCTATATGTATGACACCCCTACACTAATTAATGTTGAAGTCATATCTACTAAAAAAAAATCAACAACAACCATACATATTAAATTTATTCATTTTTTGTTACAACTTTCGTCAGGAGCAAATACAGCACAAATTTTTATGCAGAACTTGAAACTATGCCGAAACTGGAGCTAAAACTGAATGTGATAAGACCTCCACCTGCATTGTCATAGTGATATTCAATTATGAGTTATAAAAAAGGGGTTGCCATGGTAACAAGTTATCTGACACAGAGAAACAGACATTTTGCCCATCTACACCTCAAGGTTATCATGTGTACCATGTCCGACTGGAATCACTTAAACATTCTGGAAATCTTTCACTCCACAATATTTTTCTCTCCAAAATATGGTTACAATGGCAATAAGTCCTCAATGTTGCTCAAATAAAATTACATCTCTTCTGTTTAGCCAGAACAGAATGGCTCTTTTGTGTTATACATTTGAATTTAAAAGTCAATACTTCCATAAAATCCAAGACATTGCGACATGTGAAAATAACATAACATTTTGTTACAACCATGTTTGAATGGTTTCTCTGAAGACCTCGTTTGATGTTGTGTCCATCAAGATCAAAATGGTCTATCTTGCAGCGTCTCCTTTTTGTCTTATAAGTTACAACTTACACAGCACCATATTAATATTAGACGTTACTTTGAACAATATTAGTTCTGCAGCTACATCGTCAATAGCACACAAATATTAGATTTTTACATCAAAATGTAATATACAGGTACACAAATGAATGTATGAATGAATGAATGAATGATGGAATTAAGATACAAATGATATGCAGTGAGTTATTATGGAGCTACAATAATATCAGGATATTAGTAAGTTTGGTGTCCATGTGCAAATACTATTTACAAAACTATAAAGGTAGTGGGTGTGTTGTGCCTTATGGGTATTAACTCGCTACCTCCCAAATTCTGTATTTCCCATTTAGTTAACATGGGTTACATCATCTCCCGTAGCCAATGGGTTAAGCAGATACCATTCAACAATGCAAACATGTGCAAAGTGGTGGTTTTTATAAGTTAGGCACTTCAGTCAACTATCACTGGTGGAATACAGCAGTGCAGATCAAGGAAACTACACCACAAATATTTGCAAAGTTTATAGATATGCACAAATGCATTCATCATTCTCTGGTATACACAGAGATGACATACACAATCTCTTTTGAGCCATTTTCAGTCAGCCAAGTACGACATCATACCCACAAAATGCCACGACCCTCTACCTTTCGATGTATCTGCATAATCTGCAGATGAATTTACTGCTCATAAAGTACATAACCTCAATATGAAATATTCTCCAATTGCAACAAGGTGATTGAAAATGCAGCCTCAACATTTCACTGTTTAATTATTTCTCTGTTTCATCTCCTAGTTATTCGTCAAATCGGTTAGAATGCTTTTTTTGTCATAATAATTGAAGTGATACATTTAGAAAGAGCAATAATAAACCAAAACTATTTAGTGTAAGAATGGAAAGACAGTTGCTATATACCAACACTGCAAAAAATAACAAATCACCTACTTAAATGTTTTTTATTTGTGACATCACTAAAGCAATAAATGACAAAATGAAGGATCAAAAAAAGCATTGATCAACATACTTTGAAATTCGTTTCATGATGTTCTTCTGAGACTGAAGTTTCTGAAAGGCATGGAATGCATAGTGCACATTATGGAATAGTTTGTTAAAACTTCTCATCGTTGTACCTCTCACGAACATCTTATAAAATAATAATACAGTATATTACAAAAGTGTACATTAATTAAATGTCTACCGATTTGTGACGAAAACTAATGCTACAAAAATACTGTAAAAATACAAAAGAATGTCGGTTTACCTTTAATTGTAGAGGTTTTTATGATAAAGTCAACGTATTATTGATGAATACTAAGTGTGATGTTGGCATTTTGGGGTTTGTGATGATAGCATTAAGTTTGTACTAGTGATAGTCTAAAACTGATACAAAAATAAATTTGATTTTGCACGTCTTCAGACACTCAAAGCAAAATTCAGCTAAGTCACTCTTGCATTTTCAATTATGGTATCAATATATGAGAATTTCAACTACCAGAAGCATCTGAGTAAGGATATGGAATATTTTAGTGGAATGATTTGAAGTGTTTTATTTCCCACATTTGTAGAATATTCAACGTGCTGAACTAATAGCATAAATTAGGTAAAAAAAAACAAAAACTGGGTTAACTGTTTTCCTGTGCAGCTGGAAAGACACGTGATGATTTTTCTTCTATCATAGACTGTACAATAGTAATAAAAAACAAATTATAAGTCTATTTGATGGGTAACGCATGTTAGCATTATTGACATATTACCCTGGTATCAGTGGCCTGGCTAAATATATCATTCAAACGTAACAACAATGTTAAAACTGTTAATATGCAAGTGTACATTTCACATTCTTTGAATGACTTTCATAGAATGTTCTCCATTAAAAAATACATTTGATAAAAATTCATAAATATCTGCTAAAAAGACATACAAGACAGTACATGTTGACTAAAATGTGTTTGTTAAAAACTACTTAACTGCTGATAAAAAGCACATCTAAACAAACATTATTTTCCTTTTTATCTGTATTATGAAGTGTACTACATCCCACTGCCAGAAAAAAAAAATTACGTACACACAGTATCCTACAATAGATGGAGATTTTGAAGTTCATGGCATTTCAGAAGGCATCATCTATTTGTATTGTTGATTTTTCTTTGAGTAAATTCCCTAATTTGTTAGAAAACACACTAAACGGAGAAAATAAAACCTGTATGAGATTTTCTCTTGAGCATATATATTACAAATTTTGTCAAACTACTATGACCTACTTAATTTCACGTATGAAGAATCACAACAGAGAGAATGGGGAAAAAAAATTGTAAAAAAATTCTGTCCTTACATGGTTACATAGTAGTAAACATTGCATGCCACTTGATGTTTCAGTTGCTAGATTTAATCATCAATTTGTGCCACAATACATCGAAACCATCTTGAAAATATCCACCCTGTATTCATGCACCAACGATAGACTGGAATCTAATACTTAGCTTTCTGCTCAGCACCATGAAAAAAAAATGTTTAATTCACCCAGAGAATATGAAACATCCCCTCAATCACCAAAACATGGGAAATACACACGGTGCAAAGCTGGTTGCATAGAGAAAAACAAATTGGGTAG
>JZLH01S0034615.1:0-24613 GCA_001188425.1 Eucidaris tribuloides
GTAGATCTCATGGGGCTCAAACTGCTGAAATACAATATCAGATGGGAATGGCTGGAACATTGGCTCATCAATATCAACCACAGAAAACTGTTGGATAAAAATAATTGTACATTGCATGTTATTAGAATAGTTACACAATAAGATCCTCCTTTTTTCCTTGCTTCTGTTAAGGTCATTATCATAACTACTTCAGATAGATATGATGCAGTCTAATGATATGCCTCCACCCAATTATGTGCCCAGCAACACCCATTTCTTCTAACGACTTCTGACAGTTGACATACTGAAACTAAATTAACATCTTTTTAATTAATTAAAGAAATAATAATTTCATGACCATGCCAAATTTACATAATGGAATTGTTTTTTGTTTTTTGTTTTTGTTTTTGTTTTGTTCGTTTTTGTTTGTGTTTTTGTTGTTGTTGTTGTTGTTTTTTTTGGGGGGGAGGGGGGGGGGAGGTCCCCTTTCTTATAACAATACATTGACAAAATTAAGTTCAGTAAGATATGACCTTTGAGAGGAATGACCCCCAAAATCCCAAACTGCTTTGTTTTTCTATGGTCCAACATATTACTTTTAACATTTGTTTTTTTCCACAAACATTACACACTTCACCTCAATTCCATGAAAAATCACCATTATCTCTCCAAAAATTATCATAATATCTACAGACAGACGATGAAAACATGACGTCTCAAACCCTGTATCATGGTGGAGGTATTTACGCAACCACTATATTTTAACATGTGAAAACACTGTCTCATGTATAAAAACATTCATATATTCTCTGCATATGATTTTACATCTGGCTTACCTTTTGGTGTGTATTTTCACCCATATCCAGCAGCTCAATGATTTTTGGTATGTGCATTGTGTGGGTGTTGGCAAGTTTCTCATCTGTTGTTTGAGAATTTCTTCATGAAAGAGATGGTGTCATCTACATGTAGAAAGAGGGGACAAATGATTACAAGTAATCAAGTTATAACCTTAAGCTTCAAAGACGCCATTTGTTTTATGTATATAAAATTTTCAGTTATAATCACTGTTTTCAGAGTGTAATGAAAATGCTGCTCAAAACATTCTTCTCAATTATTTGTCAGGAAAATACATATTGGTACTCATAGTCCCCGAGTTCGTGCAATACCAACTTATGAATAATTCTGGCGTACATCATGTGGAATAAAACCACATTGGAAACTGAAAACATACTTCTTCATTCATTCGTATGCCAACATTGCAGCACTGCTTACTGTTATTACTTTTTTAATTAAATGACAGGATGGGAGAGATATCATTTTCAAATTAAACAAAAAAATTACCTTTATTTCTTCCTTTGCCGTCCTCGCACCAGTTTTGGGTTCCGCGTGTGCCGTGACCCTTGCCCTGTCATAGGCTGGTGTATCCCCACAGTCAGTTGCCTTTGGGCAGTCGGCTTCTCAAAACCCTGTCGGCATACTGCTGTTGTTATATCACGGTTACCTACAAGTTAAAAATCAGATACATGGCTATGTAAGAGACAGTATTCACTTAAATCACCATGCATGCACAAAATATCAGTAGCATGTACATGTATCTGCCGTTTGGCTACACTAGGTATGGTAATGTTAGTCTCACAGCTTCAGCCTCTGTTGTTATGTTGTTGTTGAATATTCCACTGACTGAGATATATATGGCTCCATTGGTTCTCCTCCTCCAGTCCTCCACTGTCTAAACTCCTACCTGCTTTCACTGTGCAGAGCTATAGGGCAAAAGGAGTACTGACTGTCTGTCAGATTCCACATTAATGAATGTATGTGTGTATACACCTACATATACAATACTGATAACAAACCACTGTCAAAAGGCTGCAGATAATGCGTCACCCTTTAAATAACACCACAGGATCAGAAGAAATTGCTACTAGTACACAACTTTTCTATTACCTGGCAAAATATAAGTTCACATGCTAGTTAAATTTGTTGAAAGTTTTCTCTTTACAGAGTACATGTCAAAATACGGCAAATCAATTTAAAGTTGTTGGATCAAATCTGAGCAAAAATGCATTTCTTTGCAAATAAGAAACAGGGTCTTTAAACTTAAAAAGTCAAAGTTACGGGACTCACATTTTATTTATTTATTTTTTTTTATTATTTTTCTTTTTTTTTCTTTTTTTCTTTTCTTTTTTTCTTTTTTTTCTTTTTTTTTTTGGGGGGGGGGGTTTGTTGTTTATTCCCATAAAATAAAAAGATCTTTTTTACAAGATTTGTTTTCTAAGCCCACATTACCCTTACAACTTTGCAGTAGTATATAGCAAAAGAAGATACTATACTACCCCATACCTACATGTATAATCGCCAACAGCATGTTACCTAGCCGATGCACATGTGCGTGCAGATTTGGGAAATCCTTTTTATGCAACTAAGTCAAGTGACACAAAGACAAATATTGTCTTTACACCATAGCAAAAGTCAGTTTGTTTGTTTTTTTAAATTTTCATAGTGTTTTTCCTCAGATATGCATCATTGTTCATATGAGAGACATCATTTGATAACTGTTAATTGCATGTGATTTTTCTGTGCTAAATATTGGTACACAGAATTAGGTCACATTATTTTACAGAGATATGCAAACAACAGCTACAGCAAATGATCCTTAGTGCAACAAATTTCACTGCAAAAATGTCACCAGTGTGGCTCATGTAAAGTTTGTTTGATGTAGAGTTAGAGTAAATGGATTCTACAATTTATTTTTTTACTTCATTCAACAATATAAATATGTGTGCCATATGTGCAAAACTGCCAGCCAATTTCAAGTTATTGACATTTTCTCATCATGAAAAATTTATCATAGATCTAGACTAGGTTAGACTGTACTGACATGTTGACACAGAAAATTGGTCTTGACAACTGCACAACTAATTAGACAGGCAGAGGGAGAGTCAGAGCTGAGTAGTCTGCATCAAAAAGCAGCACATTCTAGAATACACAGTCACTTTTATGGTCATTCCTGTGAGCGGCATTTGCACTGCTCTTTGATGCAAGACAAAAATAGAATTGTTCCAATTCCAAATGCATAGTAATTTGTTACATTTCACACAAAAATATATGAATTGTTTTTTCCCCTCTAAAATTGACTGACACCTGCAGCTCTGGACTTGCTTGCAATTGCAATTGTTTGGTTCACAAATGCTCAAGCCTATGTGTAGCAGCCTAACCTTGATTCATGACAGAGTGCAAGTGCAATTTCTGCCGTTGCGAGCTCGAGCCTCGAGGCCCGTTGCGTTTCAACAGGACATATGATTTGTTGTCTGCAATTATGAGGTAGTATACCATGTTTTGCTGTAGAATCTAGATATACATGTACCATGGCATGGCATAGTTCTATCAATGGTCTGCAACTCTGCATGTACTTGATGTAGATCTAACTTGGTCACTTACAATCAATAAAAAAAAAGTCAATTGCGGATTAAACAAACTGACAAACTAACTCGGTGCATTAGTCAAGAAAGAAGACGTTCCAACATCTAAATCTACAATGGAAATGTACGAAAATGAGCGAAAGTAGTTTTGTAAAGCAGTTAAGGTCACCGGCAGCTGATGTAAACCATGGCAAAAATACATTTTTCAAAGAAATAACGTCAAGTTAAACCTAAAAATAGTTCCCAGCAAGATTACACATTTATCAACACACACCGAATGATATGAATGGGACTATTAACTCATTCACCGCTCAACGGAAATTTTATCAGATACACACGGCTGCAAATACGGTACAAAGAAGACAAAACAAAATAAACCATACTTACCTTACAACAAAAGGTCCCTCAATATACTATTCGATATACTACACCTCCTTGACACTCATATTGTGTACATTTATTCGATATTTCTTCTCGTCAAACTAAAATTTTGATCGCCATCTTCCTTTCTCTGCTGATTTAGGTTGTCATGGATTCAGCCGAGAACCTTTTCTTCTGTAGGTTGTGATTGGTCGGAAGCTAACAATTAATTATGTAAATATAAAATCGCACCAATGAACATGCTCGTATGTAAGAACTGTCATGCAGATAGCCGTCTAAACATTTGGAATTCTTCCATTACAGCTTTGAGTGCCGTGAACTGGGGTGAACAGTGCAGTGTATATATAATGTGGAAGAGAACGTACGCCTATAACTTGCAATTTGGAGCTTTGCTCATGATGTCAATTATCATTTACTGACGTTTTTAAGCGTTTCTTAAATACAACATTTTGAAAATATTTCGAAGTTAGATAAATGTCACAATCAAATCGAAGAATCCAGTGTGCATTATATAATTTAGCACCCGGTCATCACGCGTAGCTTATGATTGCGGCTGTAAAGTTATGTTCTATCACAAAAAAAACAAAAAAAAAACACGGATGTAGAAAGAGACTGAGATAACTCCATGCCTACACCTCTCAAAATATTACGTACAGTCTAAATTCAGAGTTATTTAGAAAGTAAGAAATCAACATCGTTTACTATGATTAAAAAAAAAAATGTTTCAAGGAAATATGGAAGTTTCGCGTCACAGATTAATTAGTATTTTGAAAAGTGAATAAGTGTCCCAGAGGAAAAAAAACAGCAAAAGTCTTTGCAGGGCAGACATGATGATGAAAATACGGCGTCGACACAGTGAATGCATATTTCGGGAAAGCCAATGTTCTCATAAAAAATGTTCAGTTTTGGGATCGTTAACTATTTTCATTTGTATTTTGTTAACATAAACAAAGTGATTCTACAGGCTTACAATCCCCGAGCGGAGAAAATGTTGAAATTATTAGAAGTAAAAGTCACTATTTTATTCATTTATAACCGTAAGATTCATTTTTAGCGATGAGCCACGTTTGATTTTTTTTCGGGGGGGGGGGGAGCCTTTCCAGGTACCCCCGCCCCCCAACACCGTACACCCGTGGCTAAATCTGTTAGTTAGCTATATATAACTGAAAGATCTATTTTTGGAGAAATAGATCTTACTTTATTTCTTGCATAATCAAATGGACATGGATGTATTCCGCCTGAAGTTCTTTCATTTTACAATCAATTCAGAGTATGCGCGTGCGCAGTATATTGACATTAGTTTGACGAACTCACTATGATCGTTAACGTCATAAAACTGTCAATACCGAGAAATATTATACACAAGCTTACATTCCTTTTACGCATTTTGAATCAACACGAACTTTTTATCGTGCTTCTTACTTTCGCAGCGTGAGGCCATATAATTTTCGTTGGATGCACGTAGTTAGACGCAAATTGTTTACAATTAAAAGCATGTGCGTTCCCGATACAGTACTTGTTTGGAACAATCAAACTTTTCAGACTGAACTTTTCACATTTGACACAAATCAGTGAGCTCAAAGGGTTTCGGCATCACGTGTAAACCCATGTTTGTTGATGACGCACGTGAAATTTGAACATCAAATTGGTTCCATGCCGCAGTGCTGGTAACAATTTGAAAGCTGACATTTCTTAACGTAATTTGATGCATCATGTTATTGGAATGGGCCGATATATTTATATCTTGAGCAGCAGGGAAAATCGTAATTTGCAAACTGTACTAATATTTGATATTCTCCAAAATATTGAGCCTCCCCGGCCCCCTGTAGGTTGCTGTTTTGCCTGATTTTGGAATTTTGTGATTATGATGTATCTTTTGGGCGATTCGATGACGATAATTATTACAAAACATTTAAGAGGAGAAGGCTTGTATCATCCATGCCTGATATACCGGGACGATCGGGGTGTTCAATCCCCCTTACAATGTTGAATGATTGACATCCCTTCTTTTTCAAAAATAACCCCCCCCTTGAAAAAAATGTATTCTAAGTGATTATTTTAGCGCTTTAAAATTGTGAAAATCTATGAGTACTCAGGTTGACCAGATTCACCCTGCCAATTTCCTCCTATAGACTACTATGTAGATCTAGGCTTTCTTATACTCCACCGCAATGGCAATTGTTTATTCATTCATATCTTGCCATTGGCAGCATAACTTTCCAAATATTTGTATTCTATAATGTTTATTTGTTCAACTACCATTTAACTCAGATATCAAAGTTTGACAATTTTTAAATTGAAGCTCCATAGAGTGTGTCTTTAAGATAACTTCAGGATATACCAGCCTCGGGGTTAGAATTCTGAATATTATGTTGATAATTCCCAACCAATTATATACAATAGGTGTATTTTCTGCACTATATACTCTTCATGGGTCATGCACTGAAACTGCTGGGTGCTACATTAAAATAAAACCATTCTGCATTTTGTTAAATTTGACTTCTTGAAGTGTATAAAGATTGATTTGTATGTTTGTTTTTCGGACAAGCAAATATATATGATCGCAGGCATTAAACATGGTTAAAGGAGAAGTTTTCTCCATTAATGTAGATTTAGTGAATCTATAGTTGCATGCAGACGTTTGACGTTGAAAGTTTGAGCAAATTTGGTTGACCTATTCAGGAGATGTGATTTATCAAATCTTTGAATAAATATCTGTATGTCGCCCTCTGTAAATTGCAACTCTGTTCACATAATGCGATTTCACTCTGTTGAAGTAGAACAACTACCCTCTGATTTTAAGTATGAATTTGCATAAATATTTATTTTTCTGAGCAATGATCAAAGCATCTGACCCCGCAGGGCCTTAAAGAAATGAAAATTCAACTTGTCCATTCTTAAAATGGTTGTGTGAAAATTACACAAAGTTGTATGTATGAACAATACTCTTATTTTTTTACACAAAATTGCGTAAATTATACACATATATTGTGAAATGGAGAGTGGGTCCCCCTGATAAAATTCAAACGTGATATATTGCTGTACGTGATTTTCAGTAAATGTTTTAATTTCTTACGATTAGATATTGCACATTTTCCGAAATCTGTCTAAAGAATTAGACATACAATACAACAGGGTCAGCTCGTTAGCCAGTTTGTTATTCCTAACGTCGAAATACTCTGAAGGTTCATTATTAAGAACACATAAATTCGTATACTTCCCGGGTATATACCTTACGGTTCGTTATTCCGAAAATAAAATACGGTTCTTAATTTATCCGAATGTTTAGAACATTGTGTCCTAAAGTCCGAGAAGTTGTTCCGAAGGTGCGTTATTACGAAATAAAATCGGGTTCAAAATACCGAATGTTCGTTTCTCCGAAAATTAAATAGGGTTCGTTAATCCGAATCTCTTTGTCATCTTTTTGAGGAAGTGTGAGTGTGTGTGTTCAGTTACGTGCTGATCGAGGTGTTTCTGTCTCAACACAAGACCTCAGGCTTTATACGGGGGTAGTGGGGATAAAGTGATTTACCGAACGACACAACCGCCATGACTTGGACTCGAACCATGTATCTCGAAATTGGGATGCCAAAGTCTTATCCACTAAGCCATGGCACCTCTTTATGAGTATTTGGACCTTCGGAATAACGAATCGTGGGAATACGGTAAACTACAAATAACAATAAAACGGAACGATCAGGAAATGGTCCTCTCCCCTTTAAAACTGTTCACTGTGGCCCTCAATTTGTATGTTATTGTTTTCATCATCATCCTGCCCCCCCCCCCCAAAAAAAAATAAATAAATAAAAGTTTTCACCCTTTTTCGTCACTGAACTAAAACATGCAATGGTATAACATTAATGAAAACATATATTCAGCGACTGAAGTTTTACATAATTATACAAGAACTGTGTTTTTCTACCTCTTGAGTTTATTTGTCTGTAGATCTATATACGAGGGTGCTCGATGTGTTCAAAATTGTTTATCTCTACACTGTATGTGTTACGTTCTCCAGTGTAATTTTATGTAACTGCGCAATGAGCATAGGTGGATTTTAGCGCATTATAAAATGTCATTATTATTATAATCATTATTATTATTATTATCACTGTACTTCAGTATCTTGTTGATATATACTTTGGTTATAACTTGTATGTACCATTATATAGCGTAGTCCTGGTGATACTCATATCACAACATTTCACTAATATGTAAATGTGAAGAAAACAATGCACGTGCCGTGGAAAAAAACAACAACTTGACTACATGTGAAATGAAAGGTCACAATAGACATTTTGTGCTTCTTGTGAGTATCATTCACTCATCATGTGAAATTGGATTTTCGAATATGATATACCGTCGACATTATTCTTCTATTCCGGGTACCGCACCCAAATTATTCTTCTACGTAATGACGTAAGGAACAACTGCCTGGGCGTATTTTGCCAACCAAACTATTCACAGAGTTTGTTGAACTTTGAAGGGCATTGTGAGAATCGAATAAATAGAGAGCATGCTGATCGTTACAAAATGCGACACCTCTCTGGATATCACCATTATCATCCTCTTAAAGTACAAAAACTGCGTTGGCACCTGTCCATAGGCCAAGGGTCACCTTAACGAAATGTCGGAAAAGTAAAGAAAACACGACTTGAAGATGTCGACTTTATAAATCAATCGAAACAGCGCCAAATTTAGTCAGGTATGTCGACCGTGTCACCATCGCTGTGTTTATTTCACCATCGACTCGACGTCGTAATTCATTTTATTCTGTCATATTTTCAAAACACTAGAAAAAGTTTGTAAAAGTTCGCGTGGCATCAGCAAAGTTCGATTAGTTTCAGGATATACTTTGTCCTCCAAAGAACTCCTTTTCCCTTCTTATTCGATTTGATTTTAATATATTGAGTATAATCATCGCTATATTGGACTCTAAATGCCTATATTTCGTTTCAGTTTAATATTTTTCTCTCACATGAACATATTTAAACAAATATATACTACCTGTTTGTATGCATATCCTACCCGAATTATCCGCAGCCTGCGTTGCTACCCACATGCATCACTCTCTCAATTGCTGTTTGAAGATATTTTAGCGTGAATGAGCCCTCTATTGGCTCAAAATATACATCACCAGACCAGAACCAAGTTACCGACGTTTATCATTATAATTTTGCTTTTTGAAGAAGCATTCTTGATTTATCGTGTTTTCAAACGTGGTCATAACAGCAGGCAGTGATGGAGGTGTCGCCTCTATGGCATATCATAAATCAAAGCAAATTTCAGGCACCAACGAACTTTTAAACCAGTCCATCTTAGTGAAATCGGTTCGGTTCACGGTAAAGCTAGTTTAAGATTACGCCCCCCCCCCACCCCCCCACCACCACCACCACCACCCCTTTCGATGGATGGTCAAGATGGTTTCATCTCCCAATTCTTCTTTTACAGAAAATATAATTCAGCCACAATTTTCATCGTTTTCCAATTATGACCAATAAAAACGAAATTGAATTATAAAAATAAAATATAACGCTATACAAAGCGTGATCAAAAAAAAGTAGATAGACACTCAGAAAAAATTTTTATTATTGTTTATATTTTACTTATTTTTACGCAAATACTTCTATGATCTTAGACGATTATTTTGAATATGAAATTTTTACCTGGGACCTAAAGCTATCTGGATGGGAGCACAATATTGGTGGTATTTTGAAAGTATTTCTACGATGAAGCGAAGACAGGGGCCCACCTTTCGGGTTACTCAATAGGCCAAAAATTGATTTACGCACAGAATTTAGTTCTATAAGTCAATGTTTTTTAATGCCTCAACAGGACGGTGCTTGGCGCTAAAGCTTATTCAAATTCTAATATGTGTACACAATGATTGAAATTCTCGCATGGCTTAGAGAAGATGTTAATAATTCAATTTTGTGGCCGCAAAAGACCAACATTAAATGAAGCGATTTGATTTCAGAATAGTATCCCCCCTAAAAAAGGAGGAAGAAAAAATGGGTTCATGTTGCAAGATGAAACTCGTGAACTGAACAAGAAAATGGCCATTTTCTTGTTTTTTTGAAGGGCGGTTTGGGTGGTGGGTTATTCGAATACTGTCCTGCTTCATTTTTGCTACATTCTAAATTCCCTCGCATTGGGCTCAGAGCAAGAGGCTTATATTCCAATTCTGTGGCCCAAGAAAGACAAAAATAAACTCAATCAATTCCAAGATAGACAGTTATACCAACCCCAAACCCCGAAAAGAAATGAAAATTTTGGCATTTTTTTTTAATTAAATTCACAGTTTCATCTTGCAAAACTTGACATTTTCTTCTTCTTTTTACTGGGATATCTGAATCAAGTGCTTATTTTGGTTTTTTTTTTGTCACAAAATTGGGATATTAAGCTTTTCTGTCTGGAGCATGGCGAGGATTCAAGTTCCTTGGTGTACCAAACAGTTGAGAAGCTTTCTGGCTAAGGGACGGTCTGTGACGGCAGTTAAACATTGATATAAGAACACCTCAATTCTGTTGCGAAATGCATTTTTTGGCCGATTGCACAAAAGCGGGTTGTGTTCCACTCATGCAGTGCAAATACTTTCAATACCCAACACAGGGTGTCATTCAGATAAAGCTTAGAACTCCAGGTTAAAATATTGGTATTCAAAAAATAATTTCAAATCTTGATGTTGTACACACGTTGATCACATCAAGAGCATAGTTATTTTTTTTTTCAATATAAATATTGAGGTAGACTTCAGGCCTACATGTACCGTATACACCAGGCAGAATATATTGATTCTTGATGTAATTATTTTAGATGGTAATAAAATATGTTTTTTTTCTTCAGATTTTCTCAGGAACCGCGCGTAATTGTCCGTGTATTAAGTTACATTTATGTGGACACACTTCCAGGTGAAACTGAGGCAGTGGTGCAATACAAACTTATTAGAAATCTTTGAAATATATGACATCAAACTAAGACAATTGTAAAAGTATGTTATCTCCGGAACTTGGTCGCTATTTTGGCACCCGCACGTACACTACAGTACGTTCAATGTCGGATAAAATCCTGCTAACGCTTTAACGAACTGTATTATCAATTGGAGCATGTTTTAGTGTTTCAACTGCCAAATTTTGGCAAATGTTTTAGTGTTTTAACTGATAAATTTTGGAACAATGTCCTACTCTTGATGTCTTTGAAAAGAACATTAAAACCCTATCTGTTTTCTCAATAATTTTTGTTTTTGTTTATATCTTAGTGGATGTATAAAACTCTAAGCTACTCTTTTGAGTATAGTGCTCATAAACATGATAAATACGTGTACTCATTATCATTATTATTATTATCATTATTACTATTTCGATTAAGTTTGGAAAAAGACACCCTGGGAGTGTCGAAGTTTCATATGATGATCACTCACGGAATAGCATTTTTATCATTTTTGCCACACATCCCAACGCAAATCCAAGTGAAACAAAATTTTAAAAAGTCCAGTCTATTGCATAACTATAAAAAAGGTTACATTTAAACATAAACGAGCAACCCAATAAACTGGCTAAAATGTTCACTTCTCCTACTTACGCTCCACCAAAATCCACTTTCTAAAATAAAAATCCCCCCCCCCCCGCCATTGACCTGGAGAGACAGGTGTTATTTGTTTGTTTGTTTGATTGATTGGTTGCTTGTTGTTCGATCGGTTGTTTATTGGTTTGTTTGTTTTTTTTGTTGTTGTTTTAACTGGAAAACAATATGATGACATTGGACTCTTTCCATGATAAACCACAACTAATTCATAAAACATATCATTAGTGAGTGCTGCGTACTACAGCAGGTTTACATTTTCGCTCTCATGCATATTTTCAAGATAAGATTATGTTTAGAGTGATGTATATATGTTCTTAATGATGGAACAGGTAAATCCAATTGCGATTTGAATTTATCAGTTATGTAGCAGAAAAATATATTTATATTTATGTTTACGTGGTATAGTAAATTGTCCTTGTTATCGGAGGCAATTTAAATTCTAATACATGCCGAAATGTTGTCGAGTGCAGACATTTTATTAGAGGAAATTTATAGAATATTTATTGATCAGAACGGAAATTACTTTCTTTTATTTCATATAAATTCAGATTAAGACCGCTTATGTGACCAGAAAATAATCATGTTTCAAGTTTTTGAACGTTTTGTTTCACTTGTATAACTATTTTCTCAGTTTGTATAGGCAAGTCAAAAACGACTCCGTATTACAGTCAAAGTAAGTTTAGTTTTGATATTATATCTTATACCCAACAACCCGCCCGTATATCCGTTATTGCAAGAATTACCAAATTCATTCATCCAAAACAATACAGAGTTTCGTTGGTATCAGGGAGGAAAATAGTTCTACTATTACACATTTTTTTCTCTAGAATCGCAACGCAAAATGTATACGATTTACCCTTTCCGTTCTTTCTAGAATAGAGGGCAAAGTGGTTTTGACAGGAACTTCTTCTTCGGCCCTTGTCAATCTACTGCTGGATGAAGGACTCAGCATCCGGGCTCAGCATTATGTTCTCTCCATTTCTTTTTTTCCCTCGCATATTTATACCATTTTGATTTCATCCCAGAATTGTTCTATTTCATCTCCCCATCGCTTTCATTGCCTGTATCTGTTCCTCTTTCCCTCTGGAGGATTTTCCCCTCTAGAGGGTTTTGAGAGGAACATTTTCACACAAATTCAGAAAATATAATGAACAGGGGC
Source organism: Eucidaris tribuloides (assembly GCA_001188425.1). NCBI lineage: Eukaryota > Metazoa > Echinodermata > Echinoidea > Cidaroida > Cidaridae > Eucidaris > Eucidaris tribuloides. The sequence goes on from JZLH01S0034615.1 coordinate 12,520, forward strand.
GTCGATCCATGTTTCGGATGGGGGGGGGGGGCAAAAGTGAAAAAATGTCCACAATTTTCGGCGCGCTCCGCAAAATTGATAATTTTGTATGTTTAATAGTATTTTTATGCAATGTTCAAGGGTTTTATAGTGCTTTCCAATGCTTTTTAAAACATATATTTGCATTGCATATTATGAATTTGTCAAAATTTATTGAGGGCAAATGCGATATGTTTGCCCCCCCCCCCCAATATTTTCATGTGATGGGGATCGCCCCCCCCCCCCCGATCGACGCTTCTGATAATGAATATGAATTTGACGGAATCGTAACGCATGTCTATATAATTTTCTTTCCCGTTCATTCTAGAATATAGGGCAAAGGGGTCTGACAGGAAAATTCTCCCACAAATTTCAAAAAAAAATATATATAATAAATATGAATTCGACAGCGCGATAAGCCACGCTATTCGAAATATAATGCGTTCGGGCGTTCACCGACACACGCGGTGGCTCAACAACCAGGAAAGGATTTGCCAAATAACTCCCAGTTTGGTCGATTTTCCCATCGTACTGCTGTTTGAAAGGCGGTGCTCCGAAAGATTTATCCATCTCCATTTGCAGGGGCTGAGAGATATAAACGGAACCCACAAACAAAAGAAGCGACCAACAGGTAGACCAAATGAACAAACACTTGGCGTGCTTTCGTAAATCTTTTCTCAATAAACAAATTTTTTTCGAACTTTTTTTTTATATCCAGAGGCGAGAGTTTAAGCGTTTGGGAATTACACTCACGACAGTTCTGTAATGGTGGTTGGACTTATTTAAAGTGACAATATCCATCTACCCGCCTATTTTTTCGTTTATTCATTCATTCTATTTTTGGTTTCCAAATATAACAAAAATATAACAAAATTCAAGGAAACGTTTGACATAATTTAAAACTACAATACAGTAAAAGCAAGGAGCTTGAATTCAAACACAATTTGTGTTTGAAGCTCCTTGGTAAGAGAATAAAGAAGTTATAATAATCATAATAGAGATATATCTATATGTATTAAAATATCAATGCGTAGTTGCTTTTTCATATTTAATTAAATTTTGCTTTTGTTACATTCTGATAATGAAATTAGCATAATTTGATTTTGACAGATACAAAGCATTGAAAAAAACAAAACAACAAAGCTTAACTTTTGTCTATTAGCTGATAAATATAAAGTATTTGGAAATACGAGGTTTGAAAAAATTCACAACCAATTCATCTTTTCATGCAATCAAGACACATGTCATATCTTTGTGCAATTTCGTTTCTATTTTGTATAACCTGCAATTTGACTGTGCTGATCAATTCCGCAAACTAAATTAAATACGAGAATGATTCTTGTACAAATATAGAGAAAAAAAATCACATTTTGTATAATCGTCTGATTATCCTGGAACAATGATTCGATGCAATCACGGCAATGAACTTGAAAACAAAAACATATAACCCATTGTTTTAGCATTCATTTTACTTGTGTGCGTCCATGGAACATTAATGTTGAATACTTCCCAGCATATATCACGCAAAAAATATATATATATATATATATAAAAATTCAGCGCCAGCACAAATTGTTGATACGCAATTTTTTGCGGAAAAAGAAGAAAATAAAGGATCAGTCGTTCACATTTTACATTACTGAAAGCCCAAGGCCCATTGCATCTTTATATTGTGATAGATGGGCTCGAGAGATGATTTTCGCTGAATTACGTATCCATTCATAATCCTGAAAGACAGTTTCTTCCGGGGAGATACGCTTAAATTTGAAAGTATATTTGTTTGAATTCAAGTTTCAAAACTGGTGCAGGCACCTATTTTTTCAGCTGGAAATGACCACACTGATATTTGCTGCAAACTGTGCATGGGGCCAATATGCTTTCAAAGATTGAAAGTTCGAGAAAATTGCTTTAAAATGACTGCGACTCGTGTTTTGCCTCCGCATGCAGGTGTGCAGGTATAGAGTCCGATAAACCACACAGGTGTTGCGCGGCGAGTTGTTTGAAATCGCCAAACCCTGAAACCCAGTAAAAAGAATAACATAATACGACTCAAATTTGAGAGAAAGAAGAACAAAAAACGGTATAAGATTGACGAAGTTCGACGGAATCTTTAGTCCTTTTCACTTCGAACGCTGGACAAAAGGAATTTGAGTGAATTGATTTATATAAATATAGAAAAGTGAGGTACTGGTTTTGCGTGGCGTACGTATGCAGCAATACACAGTCGTAAACGTGGTTTTGTGGAAAGCTATTCTTTCAAACACTTATAAAAGTTTATTGTTGTTTGGTGATTTATTTTTCTTTACTGGCTACTGAATTAGCCAAAAGTCCGCAGGCACCTTAGATTGTTAAGATGTCGTTGAACTGCTGGGCCTTTTGATGCGTTGAGTTATTAATCACCATCACCATAATTCGTCAAAATATGAGTTGAAATATTTTAGAAATATACAAATTTGCAAAGAATCAACTTGAAGTAAAAATGTTTAGGGTTAAGGTAGGGAGGGGGGCTTATACATAAACTCAAGTGTGAATTAAGAACTAGGGTATATAAACTCTATTTATCCATGTTCATTTTAATGTATTACATTCTGTATTTTATATTTTAACTATTTGTGTCATAGAGTCCAAAGTGCCTATTATGTTGAGCCAAAAAATCGTAAAATTTGCCTGATATATCTGGGAAAGTGCTTTTGTTTAACGCTGACAAAGGAAAGATTTTACGGCGTATAACAGAAATTTTCAGTACAAGAAGAAGAATAGTAGTAGAAGAAGAGTCAATATTCTATCACCGATGAGATCAATCTCTTACCGTTTGGATATGTCAATGCAATCAAATTGAACGATGGTTCAATTATTAATATAATTTGTGGTAATACTGGTTGGACTGTGTTGTTCGAGTGTGAATTTGTGTGATGGACTGATGTTTCTTAGATGATCTAAAGCAAGTAAAACAGTTTGTGCCATACTGAAATTTTTTTTGAAAAGCTCGAATCGGATACCATACGAAATTATTTAAAGAAGACAGACGTGCACCTGCAAATCATTGATTAAAAAGATACTACTGGGTGTAACAAAATTTTATGACAATATACAAACAAAACAGAAAATATGAAACATTATTGAGAATTGCGTGAAAGTGCAATATACAGCGTGGCCCAAAAAGAATGCTACACATGCTATCGTTAATTTCTTCAAAGTCATTCACAAAATGTCATTGGTGATTATTCCATGGGTTAGAGCATTCTTTTTCCAACAAAATGATACCATGATCATTAATTTTGATCGAGGTGTTTGGATCTTAAGGCTATTTTTCTGAGGCAATGCAATTTCCTAAATTTGCTATTTTTTAACCTCCAGCGATCATCAGAACACCGAAATATTCCACGCACGGTGTGCCATCGACTAAGCTCCGCCGAAACAAAGGGCAGGAATGCCCTCGCTTTGATAAGGAAGACGATGTGAGCTGCATCTCCATTGTCATCGCGGTTTGTCTGGTATGGCACACTGAGACGCGAGAACATTTCGGTGTTCGGATGACCGCCGCTGCTGAAAAAAATTGTAAATTTATAGGAAACGACATTGTCTCGGAAAAATGGCCGCAGGACCGAAATGAATTACTCAAAATCAATGATCCCGGTATCATATTGTTGGAAAAAGAATGTTCTACCCGCTGAAACAAAAACCAATGACATCTTGCAGATGATGTTGAAGAAATTAGTGATCGCAGTTGTAGCATTCTTTCAGGGCCACCCTGTATTATCTGGAAGAAAGATTGTTCAATTTTGATATCCATGTCTGAGAGGCACAACCCTGCAAGTTACATACATCAAACGGTATCCGATACGTATACAAAACGTGTCATGCACTTTTGACTGGTGACTCGAGTTGTAAAATAATTACCGTGTTGTTGTAAACTACATTTATATCGTCGGCATCTGCAGGGTGTAATATTACACCAACTATATGCAATAGTGGCAATATGATATAATACAAATATTTTAACTCGTAATAATTATGCCCGGTGTAAAGAGTAAATACGTGATTGATAGTGTAATCGTACACCGTAATTTTAACCTGCATTTGGTTCACGTGAAGTTCACTTCGAAAGCCCATTTCTGTCGAATGATTTAAAACAATTCCGGACGTTTGTTTTTAACTCCCCCAGTTATTATAAAACTTCTTGAACTTTGATAGTCTGAGTGCACTACTGAAAGGGACTGGCATGTTTTGTATTGGTTGTTCAATTTCGATGAAATTCTGTTCAGATTTGATTTTTGTAGGCCCGTACCATCTTGGCACGACCTCAGCTTGACCTGTCCCCCTTCATTGAATAATTATATTGAGGATGCTTCGTGTTAAACAGGGTCAATCTGTCAGATTAGGCAAGGCTAGAGCACACTGACAAATTGCTGGGCCCAAGAGATACGATGTTCAACCTTGCATAAACCGAAGCTCCAATAAGTCGTGTTAACCCTCTCAGTACCATTCTTACACTCTTAAAAATTCTGGGTCACACTGACTCGGAAAAGGAATCTGTTGGGGGCACACTCGGAAAAGGGCCAGTTTCAACCAAATTCCGGGTCAAGGTTGACCAAAATATGTGTCAACCTGACTTGGATTTTGGTCAAACTTGACCCGCAATTTGGTTGAAACTGACCCTTTTCCGAGTGTGCCCTCAACGGATTCCTTTTCCGAGTAAGTCTGACCCGGGATTTTTAAAAGTGTAGAATATCGCTCAAAGACTTCCAGAGTGTTGTCACAATTTTTTCTTCTTCCCTCTTTTGGTCGTTCCCACGAATTAGGGGTCGCCACAGCCATGGAGGTAGAAGCTACCTCCATGCCACAGCGAATAAAATCTCTCCATGTTGTTAAAATTCTACTGAGAGAATTCAAATATTTTTTGAGCATGATAGGGGGAAATAAACACTTACGTACATTTATTAATTTCGCATAATTTCAAGTGGAAATTATGCAAGGTGTAACGTTTTAGTAGTCATGAATCTTAACTTACCAAAAGTGTGATTTTTATGTCAAAATACACCATGTTTATACAGTATGTATAAAGGGGAATATTTACTGGAAAATTATGAATATTGGACTAAAAATAGACACAATCGATATGGTTATCATTTTGTCTAGGTAGAAAATTACTCAAATTACGTCGGGATAATCATGATTCATGCTACGGTTAATGTAGTTTCACATCTTTACAATCTAAAATGAAATAAATAACACCATATTTCAACTGATGCCTGTGAAATAACTTGACAGGATACTCTCATATATTACAGTTGATGATTTTACTAATTTACAATGTGATCACGGCCCCATCGTTGAGTCGAAGATATACCTAGTACCTTGGTAACATTGTTGAGCATTATCGGTTATTAAAGTGGAATGAAACCCAGACACATTCCTGCATTCAGAGATTACAGAACAATGCAAGAAGGAAATTAGTGAAAGTTTGAACAAATTTGGTTGAACGGTTCAAGAGTTATGTTTGTTCAAAGTTTACTTGCTCCTTGTTATGGAGGATTGTTAATTTGGCAACTCTACCAGCTTTTTAGATGAAAGTGTGGAGAACTCTCCATTGGTTTTGTACACAAATTTTCACTTATTCTCACTTTTTATTAAATATTTGATTTGCTCTTGCTTGTTGCGCAAGTATGTCCTGGCAAAAATGATTCTACATGTTTTTCTGAAAGAATTTAGATACTTTCTCAACTGACACTTCAGAAAACTGCAAATTATTGGAAATTTGTGTACAAATCCAATGGGAAGTTCTCCACACTTTCATCTGAAAAATGGGTAGAGTTGTCAATTTAAGGATCCTCCATAACAAGGATCAATTAAACTTTGAACAATCATAACTCTTGAACCGTTCAACCAAATTTGCTCAAACTTTCACTATTTTTCATCTTATATTGTTCTGTACTCTCTGAATTCAGTAAGATGTCTGGGATTCATTCCCCTTTAAATGTCCGTCACCCTCTTGACATGTTATCAAAAATCGCTGCTGGTAATTCGCATGTGCGCATATCTCCGTAAAATGTTGACAAACTTTAGAGTACGTGTGTCGTTTAATCGGCATGTCGTGGAATTTAGGCCACGGAATAAAGAACACGTGAAACTCAAACGAAAACCAATCTCGCATTCTTGAGACTCTCACTGTTTTCTCTTGTTAGAATGATCGGGTTAAGTAAATCAAGGTGCTGTTGTTCGTTTTTGCCATTATAAAAATGACACCTTTCCTCGAATACACAAAACCCCGACCTCGCGCAAACAATTCTACCTTTTCTTATATCGACAAGCGCGTTAATAATATGGGTCGTATTAAGAGTTCATCGTGCGAGATTTTGACAGATCAAGAATGTCGGATGACTGACATGGGCGCTGATTTGTAGTCCTGTTGTTGAGACGTTCCACCCAACAAAAAAAGAGTAATTCTGTCCTCACTTTCACGTTAACTGGCAGCTGTCATTTGGGTGCGGAGACACGTCATTTTTGGAGATCCGAACTTTTGACCACGGGGGAAGGGCTGTACCAATGTGTGTCATTATTCCCGTTATCAGGTGTAATGTTGTAAGCGAAACGTATGATTGTTGGAGGATAAATATATCGAGAGAAAAGCATGGAAAAGATATTAAAGACATGTGCAACAGGAGAGTATAAAATGAGGAAAGATGGCATGGGCTGGGGCAGGAGAGAACAGAGAAATGTCGATAACAATGATCATTTCATGTCTTGTAATAATTCTTAATTCTTAATTCTTATGTGTCTGTGTGTCTGCGTGGGTGTTTGTGTTTGTGTGTCTGCGTGTGTGTGTTTGTATGTGTGTCAGTGTATTTGTGTGTTTGTGTGTGTGTGTGTCTGTGTGTATGGCAAACGCCAAAAAAAAAGATTATACCATATTCACATGGGTTGCTTTTTTTGTTGACAAAATGTATTTGTACAATTGAAAACTGCTTTAACATCATAAAATGACATGTTTGTTAAAATTTCTGTGGGTTATTGGCAAATAGCACAATACAGACAACCACAGAAATCAATTACAGAAATCAATAATTTACATTTATGTCTTAATCAATGCATAACATTTTGCAGAATTATTGTTGCCTCTGTTTCAACGTTTGAAGGCAAGATTAAACAATGTTTCCATTTATTCAAAATAATCTGAGCCACATAATCCTCATTGCATGCTAAAAGTGTTTCTAAGTAATATGTAAGGTCTAAATCTCAAGCGTAAACGCCGCCTGCAGTATTTTGGAGGATCGCAACCATGAAGAAACCAAAAAATCTTTTTAAAAAATCCTTTAAAACAACCATTTAGTGCTTTAAAGGTAGGGAATCTAATTTGCAACCCTCCCATATTACAGCAAAACATTATTGATGCCCTTAGACTATGTACACTCATGCTCATAATTATGGAATATTTTAGAAACATTTTAGAAGTTGCCATTTTTTCCGTGAACGGTACGTCTGAGATTAATGTTTGCTTACCCCAGGTGAAACAATTATAATCTAAGAATTTCAGAAATGCTGTGCATTTTGTAGCGTCCGACTCGACACTAAAACCTGTGTTTATAAATGGTGGTATGGTTGTTGTTGTTGTTGAGTCACGTGGTCGTTACGCGCTTCATTAGACTTGTAACACTGATGTTAATTTAATGGTAAGTGACATTAGATACAAATTTACCAGTTTTGGGGGTTGTTTTTTTAAATTACTTTAATTTAATACTTTTTTCATGATTTTTGTGGATTTAAAAATAAATAAATATGTAATTGTTATTGCGTTCAAACGTATTTTAGTTATTAATTTAGTCATCTCAGGAAATCCAAAAATGGTTTACATACTGCGTTTTTGTGAAATAAACACTTGTCTTGAAAATTTTGGGCGATATAAGAGAAAGAACTTAAGTATCAACAAAACATTCCATAATTATGAGCATGAGTGTATCAAGGACTTGTCTATGAAATCTGAAGATCAGAAATTACCTAGATTTTGAAAAATTGGCAAAAAAAGAATATTTGTGTAGTGTATGTTCTAGACACAGTCTCAAGTCTCACTTCGGGCCTATTATTATGTAATACCTGACGGTTGACCTACTTCTGTGCTGGTAAGTGTCAGACACAAAAGGAATGCAAGGTCATGTACATGTACACTCCTATTGCACTTAGCTCTTAGTGTCGCTGTCCATGTGAGACCTCCATGTATGCAATGTCTAAAAACAGGCTACTACACAAGTAGAATTTTTGTCACAAGAGACAGAAAAATCAAATCGAAGTCTAACATTCACTATAATTCCACTAAAGCAGCGTTTCTAGCTCCTACAATTTGCTGAAGGTTCTAAATAGTTTTCTTTTATATACCAATATGTTTGCACAATATTAAATTTCAGCGTGCAAAAGAGACACCCGGCCTTTAAAAGAGTAAAAATCTGAGTACATGTATCCATTTGTGCCATGTCAATTTTGCCCCGTAAACTGCTGTGTTACAATTACGTGTTGGCTTTATAACGTGTGATGTTTGTCCAGACAAATCCTGCCATTTGCAGCATAACTTTTCAAAGTTTTGTATTTATGGTAATTATTTGTCAATTCGAGCACTATTAGCCAAATTATCAAAGTTTGATTTTTTTTTAAGGCATTGTATAACAATGTTTCCAGTTTAAATCAGGAGTACATGATTCCCCATGCTACCACCCTCTCTGATAGTAGGTCTAAAAATAAAGCCCTGAAAAACTGCAGTTCAAAACGATCATAAAGTGCTTTCAAAGAGTGAAAATCATTGAGCGACCATTCCACTTTCCCCCAGACATGTGTATTGCGAAATTTTCATCAGGTGAGAATAATTCCTCTGCCGATTTTTGCATGTACATAGTTTACTAATGCCTGTATAACTGTCCAAAGTTGTGTGTTCTGGGGTGTTTATTTGTCCATTCAAATAGCCTACTGTCAGATATGTGAGACAGCAAAGTTTCACAATTTGTTTTTTTTTGTAAATGGGGCTTCCACAATGTCTTTAATTGAACTCTTTAACTTAAACGTTTAACTTAAACGTTCCCCTCCAATGCATGTTATTGCGAGGCCATTTGGAAACTGTTAATTTGTCCCTATCCTGACGACGTCGGAAGATGGGGGATCATCTCTTCCGACCCAAATTCTTCACATCTTGTCCGCGGAAGAAAACAACAGGGATAAGATGATAATTAAAACGTTTGAAAGACATTGTCAAAATATGTATAAAAACAGGACTTGTCGTATATACACGTCCTCATAAAATAATTCTGGAAACAAGGTCAGCTATAATTGAATCCGCTCTCTAGGAAACGTGAAGAAATAACTTGGACTGATGACAGGGACTAACGCACCATGGATACGTTGACAAAACATTGTCTGGTTGGCTTGACAAGAAGAAGACACGAAAAGATGAAGAAACCGACAAAGTGTCACAAGTGCCAGTTCAATTTTCGTTTCTCTCAAAACAAAGAGTGCATTTATTTCCAAAAACTTTTCTTTCTTCATGCATGAAGCGAAGTTCGCGTGGTACGGAGTGCCTATACACTCAGATAGGATTCGGTAGAGTGGGTTATGTTCTTGTAAAGACACTTCATTAAATGTGAAATTCATCCAGAATCTCATCAAATTCATTCCGCGAAGACATAAATTTACTACAAATATTTCCTTTTCTCTGTATTCACTTCTCAAGGAGTGAAATACTCTTTTACGAACAAATTATGTTTACGCAGAAAGTGAATACAATTTCTAAAGTATTTCTTACCTGATTGATATGTAGGTATTTATATGTTCGTAAATGTGTGTATATACCGTATATTTATATACATACAGACATACATATACATCTTTATATAATGATGTATATTTGTGTGGATGTGTGTGTCAATGAATACATAAAAGGCCCTATATTTCAACTTGTCAGGGCCACGTATCTAAATTGATCTATATATTTTATATTTTATTTAAAAATACAGATGTAAAGTTCAATAAACGTACAAGCTGTTAACACAATCCGTCGATATCTGAAATATACACCACCGCTATAAAATATTGAAGACGTAACTGGAAATATTAGAACACTACTACAAGGTGTATGATAGCGATAGATAATATTGATCTGCGCCAAACTGGGAGATCACTTTGGTTATGTTTTAGATTTACGAGGATAATCAATTTAATACCACTTATATTTAGAGGTCATATGTGTTTAAACATCCATATATTAATAATTATATACGCATAGGTAAACTTCAGCACAATTCTATATATACGAGAGACAAAATAAAGAGAAAAGCTGTGGTATAATTATGTTCGTTCGCAATCCATTATTCTGTTTGATTATTTACATTCTTGATAGAGGCAGGTGGTACATCTTAAACAAATATTTATGCAGGCCTACGTGCAATTCAAAATGGTGTCAAGAAACATACTGAAAATATGGCGATAAAAAGATGGTTCGTATATGAACGTGTGTCATATTGAATCTTTAATGTTCTCCCTGAATTTAATTATACAGTTTACTCCGGAATAATTATACTCCCTCCAAGCTGAAAAATCCCTTCCTTGCATGGAGACAATCAAACACTGGATTGGCACATGACCCTTCATGATGTAGAAATACAGAACTCACGCGGTATAGGACCAGATTTGTATGATTTGGCAAAAACTAAAGGTCTGCCGCCTGTTCTATTATTCTACGAGTCAAAAATATTGGTTGGTCGGTTGGTTGGTTGGGTTTGGTTGAGTTTGGTTGGTTGGGTAGTTGATGGGTTTGTAAGTGGTGGGTTGGTGGGTTGATAGGTGGGTGGGTTGATAGGTTGGTGGGTTGGTTGATAGGTTGGTGGGTTTGTTGGTTGGTTGGTTGGTTGGTTGGTTGCGTTGCGTTGATGGGTTGGTTGGTGAATGGGTGGGTGGATAGATGGGTGAGTGGGAATGGTTGGTTGCGTTGCGTTGATGGGTTGGTTGGTGAATGGGTGGGTGGATAGATGGGTGAGTGGGAAGGGTTGGTGGGTTATTTGATTAGATGGTGAGTTGGTTGGTCCGTAGGTTGGTTGGTCCTTAAGTGGGTTGGTCGGTCGGTGGGTTGATTGATTGGATGGTGGTTTGGTTGATTGATGGGTTGGGTAGGATGGTCAGTCGGTGGGTTGGTTGGTCGGTTGGTCGGTTGGTTGGTGGGTGGTTATTTGGTTGGTCAATTGGTTCGTTGGACGGTCGGTTGGTTGGTTGGTTGGTTGGTTGGTTAGTTCGTTCGTTCGTTGGTCGGTCGGTTGGTTGGTTGGTTGATTGGTTGGTTGGTTGGTTGGTCGGTTGGTTGGTTGTTGGGTTTGTAAGTGGTGGGTTGGTGGGTTGATAGGTGGGTGGGTTGATAGGTGGTTGGTTGGTTATTTGGTTGGTCAATTGGTTCATTGGTCGTTTGGTTGGTTGGTTGATTGGTTGGTTATTTGGTTGGTCAATTGGTTGGTTGGTTAGTAGATTGGTTGGTTGGTTGGTTGGTTGGTTGGTTGGTCGGTTGGTTGGTTGGTTGGTTGGTTGGTTAATTGGTTAATTGGTTGGATAGTTGGTCGGGGTTCTAGGACTACTCCCCCCGACGACAACTCCCACTTAACAAATCCCCCGAAGGATACCCCATCCCCCCCCCCCGGAGGACCGCTCCCCTGAAGAACCACCCAAGATCAACACGTTATGCTTGTATGAGGGGCTGAACGGAAGAATGGAAGGATGGAATTGATGGCGGGTTTAATGATATTTTCTGACAGGTTCCGAGTGTTTCTTCATTGTTACAGGTAAGATATGGGAAAGTTAAAACTTTTTGAGGTGCCCATAAACATGGCCTTTAATCGCAGGTAAAGATTATGTGAGCACAAGAGTGTCACTTCAGGATTATCTTGGAAAAATGCTGCTCAATGCACCAATGCCGATATGATTATGAAATAAATATAGAATGTTGGGTTTTATAAGTCAAGTAATCAACCAATTTTTCTTTAAAGGATTATTCAAAGTTGATGTTAGTAACACCTTTTCCAATGAAATTGCCTTTACCATTGTGCAATAAACTTAA
>JZLH01S0034616.1:7164-14664 GCA_001188425.1 Eucidaris tribuloides
TTACCAAGACGGTGAAAAGCAAATTTACTGAATCTCTTGGAGACGGAAACATTTACAAGTATTAATTGGTTGAGAAATTATCTAACCATTGTCGTTCTTCCGACGGAACTTATTTGTCAGAGAGTGTTGATACATATTTCGACACAAAGGATGGTGGGAAATGATAATACGCCTGTCTTTTTGACTCGATAATAATTCTAGTTTTGTTACCAATATCGTGACAATCAAATTTACTGAATCTTCTGGAGACGGAAACATCTACAAGTATTAATTGGTTGACAAATTATCTTACCATTGTCGTTCTTCCGACGGAAACTAGTTGCCAGAGAGTGTTGATAATCAAAATTACCGTCTTTGTTCGCCGTCGGGATGAGTATACAACTTTAATTTCCGATTAGTGTTAATAACAGGAAGTAATCATTCAGCCACCACAGGTGACATAAGAATATTATAAACTTAATTTGAATTAGAAAGCCAAGAGTTTATTCATAAGTAACCCAATCATCCATTTATATTTATGGATGGATCATGGATCAGAAATGCATGAATTCAGTAAAACATTAATACATTACCATTTTAGCTACATCCGATGTATAAATATATGTCTATTGTGCATCATCCGTGATGATACATTTTTGACATTATCATTTTTTTTTAGAAAACGTCAGTTTTAATTTTGTTTGTAGAAGTGTTATAATGCAACGTGGCAACCCCCCCTTTCCAAAAACAACAACAACAACAACAACAAATACTGAACCTGTCATATTTACCTTGAAGTTTGTCACAGCAAGTACATGAAACATTATAGCACTGTGAAGACAGGAACTCCTAAATAAAGAATAACAATCCATACATTTCATCACGTAATGTATTGTGTATCGTTATTTGAATTTTATTTGATCAGTAACAAGGAATACACAGACACACCCACCAACCAACAACACACACACACACACATATATACACACACACACACACACACACACACACACACACACACACACACACACACACACACACACACACACACACACAAACACACACACACACACACAAACCAATAAACAAAAACAAACAAAACAAAACAAACACACACAATAGGGCACATGCAGTAACACATTGTCAGGAGAGCATGTGGAATTAGACTTAAATTAACACATAGTTCATATTTAAAAAAAATGCATTTCCAAGAAAAAGAGAAACGCTGTATACATTGTTTTTATTTTGGTTACTAAAAATGTACACCTTTTATTTTGGTTACTAAAAATGACACAGGCGTATAGTTAAATGTGTATTTAGCTGAAATTACGTTCGTCAGGCACTGCACTCGATTAAGCGGGTGCGTTTTCTACTCTCTTAATGCAGGAAGCGCGACGCTTATGACCATAAATGGATTTTCCCCAAATGAATGATCGATCTGTATTCAAATGGATAAGAAAAGTGATTGACATAGACTAAAACCAGATTACATTACTGAACGGAAATGTATTAAATTATACAAACAGAAATCTATTTATGAAACGGAGAGATTCAACTGTATGTAAGGAAAATCCTGGTCATTTAAAGCAGGCTGTTCAACAAGAACACGGAATATGATGTGAGTGCACTGTTGATATGAAACCGTTGGTAAATATATTAACAATGTCAGAAATTATGGCTCAACGCTAATTGGTTAATTTGAATAGGGCTCTTGCGAAAAAAGTTATTCACAACAGCCAAGGCTACCCTGTACAAATAAAACAATAAATGTACAAATAGATATATCATATAATAAAATAAACGATAAATACATACATACATGCATATGCACAAATTGTCATCATCCATAAAATGGATTTATATTTTCTCGATACGTATTAAAGACACAAGCTAACATTGTGGAACTTCACTTTAAAAAAAGCACTGTTAAACTTTGATATCTGAACTGTATGGTAGTTATTAAATGGACAAATAAACATCCTAGGATACAAACGTTTGGAAAGTTACATGTATGCTGTCTGGTATGGTATGCATGAATAAACATTTATTGCTCAGGCTGAGGATAAATTACTCAGACCTATAACACAGTAGTCTGTGGGACGAAATAAACAAGGTCATCAGAAGGTCACGCTGGATACTGGTAATTTTCTCCCTTTTAAAACAATAACTGATCACTTTGAAGTGCAATTTTTCAGAGTTGTATTTTTAAACCGATGCAAAGACAATTAGAGTATAGGGGGGATTATGTTGCTCAGAGTTTTTTTTTAACTGCGGTCATTGTTAACTTGTGTCTTTTAAAAGCCCGTTGACGGCTTATAAAAAACGACACATGCAAGTTTAGACAATTTCAAACGCATCTCATAAAATTTTTGGCAAAGAAAACACAGCGTCATTCTAGGGGGTCAAATTCGATACTGCCTTTTTTCATGGATTAATTTCAAGCACATTGCTACTTGTCGCTAGTAGGCAAAACGTCTCGCACGTATGCGAAGACGTGGCCGACAGAAATGGAACATTCGCTCCGTATTCCTAATCAATTTATAGCCAGCTCATGTTTTGATTTCATGCTCGCCGTATATTTCGAGCGTAGTTGTGTGCCTTTATGTATTATATGGTTTGGAAGAGATAGATGAGCTTATTAGTCGCAAGTTTGTCGCCGGTTGTTGCTTCCAGCGGTTCCGGGGACGGATGTTGTTCTAGCGGATGAAGTGCCATTTCCTCTCGATATATATTTTTGGGGGATGAATAGAAATCTCGACTGTCGCTAATTATACTTGCCATATACAGCTAGTTGGACTTTCTATCTATTTCTATCTATCTATCTATCTATTTATTTATTTATTTTATTTATTTATTTATTTCACCAGTGTTGCCCATTCAATCGATATTGGTCTCCCATGGGGCCCTGAAATTAAAAAATCTCAATACTGAACATTTTACAAAATGTGATACAATAAATACAACTTACCAAATTAAAATCCATGCAATTAAAATAATGACGATTGATATGATATAACCAAAATTTAAACACAAATTGACAGATGAGAATGATGGAATTACAAGTAATGGAAGAATTATCGCAGTCACTTTCAGTTAAAAGGGAAAATTATCTATCTATCTATCTATTTATTTATTTATTTATTTATTTATTTATTTATTTATTTATCTATCTATCTATCTATCTATTCTATCTATCTATATATACATACATGTATATATATATATATATATATATATATGTATATACACAGCGTGACCCAAAAAGAATGCTACACATGCGATCGTTAATTTGTTCAACATCATCCCCAAAATGTTATTGGTGATTATTTCATGGGTTAGAACATTCTTTTTCCAACAAAATGATACCATGATCATTGATTGTGATTAAGGCGTTTGGATTCTATGGCTATTTTTCTGAGGCAATGTAATTTCCTAAATTTGTTATTTTTTCAACCCCAGCGATCATCAGAACACCGAAATGTTCTCGTGTAACGACTTGACATGGAATGGGCTGCACTATCCAGGTGCAATGACAATGTAAGCCATACCTTACCATTGTCTTCCTTATCAAAGCGAGGCATTCTAGTCGTCTGTCTCCCCACTTATTCTATGGCATGCGGTTACGTGAGAATATTTTGGTGTTCCCAGGTTCGCGGGAGTTGAGAAAGAAACAAATTTCGGAAATTACATTGCCTCAGAAAAATGGCCCAAGGATCCAAACGCCTTAGCCTACTCAAAATCAATCATCATGGTATCATTTTGTTGGAAAAAAAGAATGTTCTAACAAATGTTGAAGAAATAAACGATCGTACGTGTAGCATTCTTTCTGGGCCACCCTGTATATACATACATATAGTGTATTTAGTTTTAGTTCCAACGCGTATGTATATATTTTTTTCTCCATCGATCATCTGTACAGAAAGGCCACCCTTCAATAAAGACCACAGGTTTTGTGCCCCTTAAAAAGCGCCTCTCATTAAAGAGTGCATTACAAAAGCCTGTACTCGCCCCCCCCCCCCCCAGGGCATAACTGACATTTTGGTGCTTTGGAGATATTGGACAAAATGTATTTTGTTCAAAGCCGTAAAGCCCTATTCAGTGTCCTTTCAACAAGCGGATTATGAAACAAAGGGACTTCTAATTAACATGTTTTTTTTTGTTCTGCATGTTTAATTATTGATGGTACGAGTCCCTAATATATCAGTCTTGTTATCAAAAAAAGTAGGAACTTAGAAGAAAAAATAGTAAAAATTTGTTTTCCTATTTTGAGATTATTTTTTTGATATGAATATTTACCTTGGACTTATAGCTATCTGGATGCCATGTTGGACAAGTGAAAGTATTTCATTGCATGAGTGAGCACACGCGTTTTATGTTGCAATCTGGCCAAAAATGCATTGCGCACAGAATTGTGTTCTTATAATCATAGTTTAATGTGTCTCACAGACTGGTGCTGCAAGAGCTTCAAATGTGTGCACAAGAATTTAATCCGCAGATGCTCATGTGAGAAGAGCATATCAAATTTTTTGTGACAAAAAAGTATACAAATGAAGCTACTGATTTCAGCATTACCCCATAAAAACAAGAGAGAACTGTCCAGGTTTTGCAAGAATTGACGTTGAATTAAAAATAAAATGTATTTTCTTCTTTTTAGGCGGTTGGGGTTAGGTAATATTTCGTATCTTGAAATTATTGCTTCATTTTTTGTCTTTCTTTGTCATTAGTAATTGATATTAAGCTTCTTCTCTGAGCATGTAGTGAGCATTTTTAGAATTGTGCAAAAATGAAGCAATGATTGCAGAATTATCAGACCCTACCTCATAGACCCCTTTTCAAAAAAAGAAAATGCCATTCTTTCAGTTCAGTTTCACAGTTTCGTTTTCGTGCAAACTTTTGACATTTTCTCCTTTTTTTAGGGGGTTTGTTGTACTTTTTCTCTAAATCATTGTTCATGTCTGGGTGGCTCACAAAATTGGACATATTATTTATATAATTTTGTTGTTCTTCTTTTTTAGTTTAATACTCTTGTTTGCTGTGTAATTATTTTTTTTTCTTTTTTTTTTTCTTTTTTTTAGATTTTGTTTTATGTTTTTATTATTTTTTTTTTTAATGTTATTATTATTATTTTTTGTTTATTAGTTATTTATTCTAATTTTCTTTAGTTTATACTTTATTTTTTAGCTCTTTAATTTTAGTTTATTTATCTTTCCAATACTTCTTTTTTCTTAGTTTTTTTAATTGGCTTTTATTTTATTCATTTAGTATTGTATTATATTTATTCTTTTATTTCTTATTTAGATTTTTTTATTATTGTTATGATCTTTCGTTTTGCTTTTTTTTTCTTTTTTTGTTATTTCTTATATTTCTTAATTTTCTTTCTTTTTTTTATTTTTTATTATTTCCTTTGTTATACTTTTTATTCTTCTCATTTCTTAGTGAGGTTTAGTTTTCATTTCCTTTATTTTTATTATTTATGTTTGTGATTATTTATAAGATTTTATATTCTTTTTTTTCTCTTTTTTTTTTATTTATTCTCTTTCTTTTTTTCTTTCATTTCTTTTTATTTCTTTTACTTCTCATTTATTTTCTTTTTCTCTATAAGTTTTTATCTTATATTTTAATTTTTATTACGTCTGTCTCTGAGCATATGACTGAGGATCATATCCTTGTGCACTCGTGATAGGTTTCTGCCCAGCAACGTCTTGTGAGGCAATAAACATGCTATAAAGAAACACAATTCTGTGCGCCAATGCATTTTAGAGCCTTATTGGTACAGAAAGAGTTGGCCTGTGGCTCCACTCATGCGTATGAAGATACTTTCTTAAATTACCACATAGTGTCATCAGATAGCTAGTGTAGATTCCAAGCTCACTGCTCTATAGTATATTCATATCAAAAAATAATCTCATAGATCATGAAAATATTTGCGTTAATATAAGTTTTTTCTGTGTGTCTAGTTTTTTTTTTGATACACGCTGTTATTAACTCAATTTTTTGAATATAATAAACAAACATGTTCAGTTATGCCCTTTTGTCATGGGGGGGGGGAGAAGTGTACATAAAGACCACTCTTTTTGTCACTTGTGAAATTTTTGTGATAATATAAACAACCTTCTATCAAATAATGACTACCTTACTCTATTCATTGGTGGGGGAAAATGATAAGATGCTCTGAGGAGCAAACGCGTTACAGCGTATGCGATCTTCTCAATGTACATGTAACTGATACTGTATAAGTGTTAACGATTATAAATGAACATTGCAAACCAAACTCTAAAATAAACACATACGTCTAGGACGAGTAGTATCCATGAAGGTTTCTAGTTAATAATCAATGACCCTTTCAAAATCAATCAACAGATAAACCATGACCGAAAACAGCTACATTTATTTTAAGATTATTGTCTTTGTTCGTCTGGGAAAAGCTCAATAAGGGACGAAAATAATACGGTACTTTCGGCGAAACAAAATATCATGAAATAGAAGACGGATATAAATACCTGTCTGGGAGGATTTTAGTTTACAAGGTCGATACCATCTTTAATAATCAGGAAGTTTGACGGACCGAGTAGTTGGTTTTCAAATTGAAACTGATACCCGCTGATCAATACTTGCTTCCCTTGTAAGTGCATCTCCGAAAATATATACGGTGTCCCGTGCTGAAGAATTTTGTTAAGAAGGGCGTTAGTTGGTTTATCAAAATGTATTTGGCATCTACTGCATAAGCAGAGAAGTGAGAAAACATTTCTCAGAAACTGTTGTACTCCCAGAGTGATCTCTTGTGATTAATGTATTTATATCTATATCTATACTAATATTTTAACATATTATCTCTATCTATCTATCTATCTATCTATCTATCTATCTATCTATCTATCTATCTATCTATCTATCTATCTATCTATCTATTTGTCTGTTTTATGTGCCTGTTTATCCATCTTCCTATTCATTATGTTTATGTATTTATTTATCTATTTATCTATGTATTTATGTTTACATAAATCAAAAAAGAAGTCATAAAATAGAATAGTTATCATGGTATTATAACTCTTTTTTCTGGTTATCACTTTCTCACAATATTGTGCACAAAGACACCAATTCATTGTGTGTGTGTGTGTGTGTGTGTGTGTGTGTGTGTGTGTGTGTGTGTGTGTGTGTGTGTGTGTGTGTGTGTGTGTGTGTGTGTGTGTGTGTGTGTGTGTGTGTGTGTGTGTGTGTGTGTGTGTGTGTCTACCTGAGTGAGTGATTGTGTATATGTGTGTAGATTTTGTTTATGGGTTATTGCCAAAATAGCTACCAGAAATAAATACACTACTTAAGATGATTCCACAGAATGAGCCACTATTATAATACCCTTGTCTGTTTAATTCTGGCTAAAAGTGGATTTTACGGTCGATTACTGTTATGGGTTTAATGCTCCGTTATCTATATATTTTTTCGTAATATACACCCCTTGCAACCCATCTACCTTTATTTTTTTGATAGCCATAGCAACGTGCATCTCACGTTTGTTTGAGATAG
>JZLH01S0034623.1:63515-82125 GCA_001188425.1 Eucidaris tribuloides
ATAATTCAGTTTACTTCGAGTATACTGAAATCTTACATAAACACTGTTGACAACAAACTACATTACCTATATATATGACAATTCAAGACTCCAAACTGTTAGACTCACTGCTGACTCGCTACTCACTTTACTACTAACTCGTTACACTACTACTCACTTCATACCATACTAATATACTACTACTACACTACTAATAACTACTACTATCACTACTACTGACATATACAAATGTATCATAGTCTTACACATTGTTATTACCCCTGTCTGATACAACTAATTAATCCAGCACTACCTAGTCTTCACATCTGCACTCCCTATGACCACACCACCAGTCTTCATTTTACAGCCGCACATGCTAATCATTCAACATAAAACATTACCACTCCTATCGTTTACCCATTATACACCTATATAGAGCAACGGTGTGATAAAAATCCTTGCTGAAGGTATTCGTGCCGCGACATACTGGCTTGAACCCACTACCCTGGATTAATCACGATCTAACCGCTCATCACGACCCTACTACTACTACTACTACTACCTTACTACTCTACTACTCCTACTATACTATTACTATTCGCTACCACTACTTCCTACTACTACTACAACTGAACATATTAAACAGTATATAAATAAAATTGTCCATTACCATCATTATCATCATCATTAACCATCAACTTCACTCAACATCAACATATCATTATACAATCATATTCATCATATTATCACATTCATCATCATTATCACCATCATCATCGTCGTCATCATCCTCCACCATCCATCACATCATCATCATATCAATCATTATCATCTATCACTTTATTAGCTAATTCTCATGTAGATCCTCACTCTGTGTTTACGGGGGTTCGAGAGCATTGGGTAATATAGAGCATTGGGTTTTAGTTAACTTACTTGAGTTCACTTAACCAATAATGACGATCGCTGGCTTCGCCATGCAACTACAACATACATTACGTCATCTACACTTGCTAGTGTATAATCATACTCTTGAATAATAAACAAGCCCATCTCCAATATAATGCAACGCTCACCCTAGATTCAAAACAATACATGGCCATAGCTGTAAAAAGAGAGTGTGAACTGAGCCTCCATATATGCTCGATTACTGGCCGCTGTGTTATGCTGTTAAATGCCGCTTGTTTTTAAAATAATTACATAGTAATAACCACGAAATTCTATTACATTACTGTATAACATTACACCATGGTAAAACGTTAAATGCGAAATACGTTGTACAAAATAGTTCGATCACAATTACATGTCTAACTAATAAGTACACACGGATATGAATAACGATAAAAACTCGAGATTGATTCATTTAATTGTATCTTTTTAAAATGTAGCTTCGTAATTTATCCGAGATTTCTTATCCAGAAACTCACTAATAATTCCTGAAATACCAATCAAGCGCCTTATGTTTCGATCAATGTAGAATGACGTTTGTCCTTTATCTATTCGAATCAAATACAGAATATTTCGTCGTCTGCACCCGCCCCTTGACACAGCACAGGATAAAAATAACAATTTGCATTTAAGCATTGTGGCATAAGCAAACAGCGAACAACACGCTGCCAACGATAGCGCTTTCGGTTTCGCGAGGTACGTCGCGCGTCGCGTCTCCTTCCAAGCCGTAGATATTACAGCTCTGCCTCTCCAGATGCGTAACCAACTCCGCTGCGATCAAGTTGAAATGCCGTCATCAAACATATTGACGCATATGTTCATTCGAAAATTGGCAAACTCGTAATCCGAGATTTACCAGGTACTCGTTAAATATGAACAACCGCTTCTGACACACGACGATCCGCTTAACAACGACAACATCATTAGATTTGAGTAATATCTCCCTGACTATATTCGTCACAAAAACGATTACTTCCAGATATAATGCCATGGTTTAACCATGACCATCATATACTCACAATACCACAATTTGAAACGTTGAACTATTGAATTCGTCAACGGCGTTAATAGTAGTAGTAGTAGTAGTAGAAGTAGTAGTAGTAGTAGTAGTAGTAGTAGTACGTGTCGTGGCTGAGCGGTAGATCGCTCGTCTCCCAATCCAAGGGTAGTGGGTTCAAGCCAAGCTACTGCCCGGCACGAATACCCTTCAGCAAGGCATTTTTTATCCACACCGCTGCTCTCTACCTAGGTGTATAAATGGGTAACCGGTAGGATGGGAATGTTTATGTTGAATGATTAGCATGTGCGCGCCTGTAAAATGACGACTGGCTGGTGTGCTCCCTAGGGAGTGGAGAGTGAGCACTAGTAAGTGCTGGATTGAATTAGTGTATCCAGTGACCGGGGTAATAACAATGTGTAAGCACTATGATACATTGTAGTAGTAGTAGTAGTAGTAGTAGTAGTATTAGTAGTAGTAGTAGTAGTAGTAGTAGTAGTAGTAGTAGTAGTAGTAGTAACAGTAGTAGTAAAGTAGTAGCAGCAGCAGTAGCCTAACCAGTTTGAGTACTTGAACTTGTCATAGTAATAGTACATGTAGTTTGATGGTCAACAGTGTTGTATTGTAAGCATTTGCAGTATACTCGAAGAAAACTTGAATTCATTTAATGTTGATGAAAAATATCAAGTAGAGAAAACTAATAGAGTAGTATTAAGGAAGATCATAAAAACGTTTACGATAACACAATTTTATAAAAATACAACAATGTAAGTGTAAAAACGATGACCTTTAAGAATACCAGACACCAGAACAGTTCGTTACACCGTCTTTGTCCAATGGCCTGCTTGAACTGTGCACAGACGTAATGGTACCTCACGACATATACTTTTGAATTGTAACCCAAGATCCCGCGCTTTGATAGCAGTGCGTTTGTTACTGGCGCTATTGTCGTTCATAATAGTTCCCCATGGGACTACAAATCGAGTTACTCCGTGCCCATAATCACGAGACGAATATTACGACATTCACCTTGTGTCTGCGAACGCTCAATCAGGGTTATAGGTAGAGTATCGAGATAAAAGCAGCAGACTATGCCACTATGCCATGCAGTATATCTATTTCGAGATTTGAACTCGAGATGACGTAGACGCGGCTTCGTTATATTTGTGTAGCACCAGCGTACACGTGTACACACAGGCAGGCCATTACACTTACATAGACCACTACACGTAAACGAACGGGCGGGACTAACAGAAAGGTAACCATTTATAACCGTGCCTTCTTTTAATCAATGCAACACCCTCGGGATAGAATCAACACCTAATCCCGCCATGCCGACTGACCACATAGTATCAATACCATTCCCGCAGGAACAAATCGCTTCTTGCCAAGTGAGGGTGTCCACAATAAATCGGTCCAGGGTAGTTCATTCTGCGTCTTCTTAGCATCGCTGCCTCCGAAAATAAATGAAATTTTATGATTATTACATCTTTCGTCGGAAATGAAGCGCAACTTGAGACGCTGCATTATGCACTGAAATTCAATGAATTCAGGAATCTGCTACGTTGTGTTTTTCTTTTGCAGCAACAGTAGCAGCAATCTGTGTGAACGGGTTTCCACGAAATAATCGCATGTCACTTGAAGATAAGATTCGATAGAAAGATACAAAAACGACTCCTTTGAACGATGGTACTTAATAATTCATATGACTCAAACCGGTATAAGGTCAATCTGGAGCTATCCGAATTAGGGCTAAAAATTGTTATCATTTCACGAGATTCCTCAGAACAATTGATAGATATTTTATGCGTTTATTTTCACGTTTTATTTCATGTCTTTGCTACGTGGGTAATCGTTTCTCCAGAAATATATCTTTTAGTATCCAACGTCAAATATATACTACGCTCTCACCGCTCGTCGGATCACTGTTAACCGCCTCTCCGAATGAACACTCTATCTGTCTATATGATGTCCATTTTTGGTAGGCCGTGAATGTCATAGGCGGATTTGTATAGCATGGACCACCTTTCTCTTTACTAATGAGGGAAAATAGTATACAAAAGGAGGCCACTTAAAGACAGAATACGGGATTTGCAAGTCAGAAAATGGCAAAATGAATGAAATCAGCTCAAATCGTTCCCAATATGAAGATTAGTATAAATAAACACCTGTCATAGAACCTTTGGGTAGAATACGTAATTTTGGTGAAAATCTGGACACTTAAACTTCAAACTTTACAGTGACGTTAACGTGCATGGGCCGTTCCAAAATTGTCCGATCAGCCGTTAGCCGAAGGTCGCGCGGAGTTTAGCCGTTTAACCAATCAGTGTGCTCCGCTGGTCATGCGAACGTACACATAACCGTGGTTCGCAATTTGAGCAAAATTTAAACTCACAGAAAGAACAATATTCTGGTAACATATCGTTATTAGTTTTTCTTATAAAACAACAAATTCATGACGTATGGATGTCAAACTTCACCACACCATTTGTAAGTACTAAACTTTGGTATTGATAATAAAGGGAAGTAATGGACTTGCAAATCTCAAACTCAATCTTTAATTCAGTGATGTACGGTAGCCTAACATCCATAACATTGAAGAGTTTCCTAAGTCTCTCAAGCTTTGGTGAAGAGATGCCCTACATGTATTTCACACTTTCCATAATCCCGTCAAAACTTCCATCTTAATCGAAGTTCCATCCTATTCATAATTTCGTGATGGTCAATGACAAGTAGGTTTCCCACACAGGTTTCTCATGGATACTGCAGAGCCAATCAGCGTTTAATGGCTTAAGTAGCCCTTTTATCAGAAGAAATCTTATCGGAAGTTACATTAATCAAAGTATTTCAAATCCTTGAATGGCTAAGTCTAGCTAAGTCTTTGGAATTGTGTTAAACTGGAACAATGTAATTGCAGAACTGAAATAAATGTTACTTTTATTGTGGAGCATGAATTCTCTTAAGATTTCATTAAATGCTGACTCTGCTGATGATAAACAATGAAAGAAGCGTCTTTCCCAATCAGATCCAAGGTTCCTCACATAATCTTGGTCCAGGACCGAGCAACCATCGGTTAGAGGAGTTTACCGACCAGCACCCTTACAGTTTCACCAGGGTGAATGTTATGAGAACTACACGAATCTTGATTGAAGGTACAGTTATAGGACCTCCCTCAGGAGATTGTATCGAGTTCGGGAACTGCAGTAACCAATTTTTCTATACAAAGGCCACTTGCCAGCGTTTGGTGGTTGCAGCCACCTCACCTTGTAATGGGTGTCTTCGGCTATCACAACAAAAGGTGGTTGATGATTTGGACATGTTGGAAGGACCTATTCTCCTTCTTGTTGATACTTGGGGACTCACTTCAGAATCATGATTGATCTGTAGTCTTGATGTCTCTTATTACAGTTTTAGATCAGACCGGCCTTTGTTGAAATTTTTCTCCTACGTCGCTTCCCATTGGTATTGCTTTACAAGGTATATTTCTCTGCAATGTCTAAAGCAGGAAACCAGTGCCCAGAAATCCCAAGAACTTGCTGGAGGCTTCTATACATCAAATGCATTTAATGGCAAGAGCACCTGGTACTATGGTTAGCTGCATGTTCGTGCAAAATAATGTCTGTATGTTATTAACCCTTTCAATCTCATGTTGTGTAACTTGTTTTAATTAACACTCACAGCTTCCAATCAATACATAAGTTTGTCTCAGAGACGGTGACCAATAATATGACATTTCTTTGTAGTTCCTGGCGTGGTGTAATGAGAAACAAATAGTATGTGTGTGTATTGCCAGCAATATAGTGTCATCAAAAGTAAGTTCATCATCAAAACTCCTTGCTTATATACCAAACATACCATTTGATACACTGCCACGTTTCTGCATTTTATTGAGAAAGGTATTTTTTCCAAGATGCACTTTACTGGTACACAATCATGACGAAGAAAGCGTGTTTGTGTGCAGATTGCGCTAATACTGTAAAACACAAATCTCGAATAAATATCGAAAGGTGGAAACCGTAAATCACGTTACGATGTCTGAGTCGCAAAGGTTCATTTGGAGATGGAGGATTAAAGCATGTGCCATGGAAACCCGAGATACCCGGCGTTGTTTGGTGACCGGTTTGAGCTTTGGCGTCCTCGTGAGTATGGTAGGCGATCTCTTGTCTGCCGTGCCCCGTTACTGTGACAACACGTGGACGTGACAATATAGGCATTCGGGCGAACGTGCGACGTGATTCCGGCTTAGCCAGTTTACAAGCACTTATTATAACAAAATAGGAGATGACGACCTCAAACGCTACTCTAGACTTAGTCTGCACGACACCTCCTCATTGTGGGCACGATACGTCGACGAACTTTGGACTGCCTGCATGGCTCTATGCAGATAGTAATATGAAACTGAACTTATGGGTATTTACTGCCTCTCACAGAATACACCCTTTATTCTCTTGTTTGCGATGGAACACCTAAATTAACAAGATATATACCCATATAGAATAAACATCTATGTAGGTGTATTTCATCTATTATTCATTTTGGGGACAGAGAACCTCTTTGATGTTGTGTTTATTTCTGGAATGATTTTGAAACTGTCACTGGTGATAAAGTTACTGCTTCAAACACGGTTGTGTTTGTTTGGTTTGTTCTACAAATAATGTTGCTATTCATTTGTGGAAAAACCCAGTTACTTCTACTGTTAACACCACTGTCCTCTTCCTACTGCTACGGCTACCATTACTGCATGTACTATAAATACTATTACTACTGATGATAATGATGATGATTATAATGATGATACTACTACTACTACTACTACTACTACTACTACTACTACTACTACTAAAAGTAATGTCATGTTTCATCATAATTTATATTATATATTCGTTATTCCTAAACTTATTTCGAAAGGTTAAATATCAATTACATTTATTTAAATTGCGGGTTTATTATTTGAAACTAATGGTTCATGAAATAATCGGTATTTTGACATAGTAAACTACACTTAACTCAAACACAGCGTGAAAGTACTACACAAAAATCTAATTAATCTACGTCGAATCAAATTGGTTATTATATAATTACTAATTAGGCTATTAAGTTAACGAGGTGCATTCTTTATCGCTAATTAGTACAAGGTCTTTTAGTGTTCAAAAGGTAACAAACATCCCAGAAATGTAATAGTGATTACCTCGCAGTGTGTGTCAGGCGTTTAAAGTCATTTCTATGTAAAGTGTGACGCACGTGTTTTATGTAATTTCCTTTTTACGTTACAAACAAAATAAACAACTTGTTGTAAAAACAAGGGATGCATCGGGTACTGATAAGACCAACGGCGAAAACGTAGGCTATAATAGTCATATCGTACCGAGGGGTAATTTTGGTGTTCAAACACCCCCTTTCCCAGAAAAAAACCCCGCCCTTTCCCCGGAAAACAACCCTCTTTTCTGAAAATACCCCACGGGAAATGGTTAATGACACCGATAACAGCTTGATAGCAAACTTGACGACCTTTGATTTTGATTAGCCGTGTTCAGACGCAGGCCGTTTTGGTCGGAGTATGGTCGGAGGAAGCCCAGTCGGAGGAAGCCCAGTCGGAGGAAGGTCGGAGGAAATGTCGGAGTAGTGCCCGTCTGGACAGAGGTCGTGGTAAGTTCCTCCGACCTTCCTCCGACCAAGATACTCCTGGTTTTTTCCAGGAGTATCGCGCTATCACGACTAGCCGGTCCGAGTAAATTGCCCGTGCGGACGCGCGTACCAGCTGCACTCGGAGTATCTATGACCTTACGACCAATTCATGTTTAATTTCCCGTAGGTAAGCTTAAAAGGTTTATTTACTCTATCGCGTGGTTAATCGTAAGCACTTCCGGAAGTTACTCTGACCCCCAGCGATGATCCCCGCGAAGGCCGTGGTAAACTGGTCGGAGTTTCTCTCGTGATCCGTCGTGTGGACACAGGGTCGTGGTAAGATATATATCTTTGGAATTTCAATTGCTGCGTAATAAAATTTTACTCCGACTAGGAACCCACGTCTGAACATGGCTACTGTCGTTCCGTTTAGCGCCATGGAATAGGTTCCCATTGGACATGATGACTCTTTCGTTTTTTTTTGGGGGGGGGGGAGGGGGGGCTTGTTGGATCGATTTGCACGATAGGACACCCCCTTGAAAAACACTGGGTACGCCTATCTAGTCATGTACTGAATATGATATATATGTACCTCTTTTTTGCTCTGTAGGTGACAGCTGCCGATGAAAATGGCGTTAGATTGTTAGAAGCCAATACCATGTGTTTTGTTGATCCCTCGGCAATCCATGCATCAGGGTGTATTGTTAAGAGCCCTATCAGTTCAGAGTTAATCATAACTCAGGCTTTCAAGCGCTCCTACTTTTCCTGCTTTTCCTACTTTTTTTACTCTCCTCCTACTTATCCTACTTTTCCCCCCAAAACTCCTACTTTCTCCTACTTTCTCCTACTTTTTTTGGTAAAAACCCCGCAAAAAAAAATGCTATTGATCATATAAAATGCTGGAGTAGTGAATAGTCATTTCAGGTATTCACAGAAAGTGTGACTCTTCAGCAAAATCAAAACCCCGTGCATGTCCTACTTTACTACTACTTTTAGCTCTTTATATTCTACTTTTCTCCTACTTTTTCCTAAATTTAGCTCCTATTTTTCTTCTACTTTTTCACCATGGTTCACTTGAAAGCCTGCATAACTATTTTGATTAACACACTGATTCCTGCTTCCAGTTTGTATTCTTGCTATACGAACGGCACAGTTTATTCGAAGACCATATAATACACCTTTTATTTAGATAATTCTAATACTAGTTTCATTCCGCAACGCAGAGTCAAATTTGTGACGCCTGAAATGAAAGTGGCATTTTTTAAAAGAAAATGCTTTTTTGAACCGAGTGTAATTTCGTACTTCGTAAAGCTTACTACACCTGCTGATGTCTACATGTTTAATACAAGTTTAATGCTGTGGTCTGTGCATTTAAGTTATTATTGCTTTGAACATTAAATGATCAGTTCACTTCCACATCAACTACCAAAATGAAAAAGAAACCACTATCTGTAATTGAAATTATACGTTTATTCGCCAAATCTGATATTGTCAGCACTTTACGACACCCGGCTGTTTCTCCGCCGATAATGATATACATGTATTTATATGTATTTACGGTGACCACAGCCTGACTCTGCTACCAGTATTCAGATGAATTAATTTATCACATATTTGATTTCCGTGAATAATTTGATAAAATAAACGCGTCAAATCGAATTTGACGATAACTTCAGGAATGGGGAAAAAAGAAGAGAAAAAAGATTAAAGACTGAACATAGCGATCGATCAATAGAGGGAAAGATGAAATATACACAGCTCTGATGGCGCGAGGTAAAGAGAGAAAGGATAAATAAAGCAAAAAGGTAGGATGTCCCAGGGCATTCTAAGGTTACACACGACACAATTTGCAGCCTTCACTTCAGGTATGAGGTAATTTGATAAAATTATTGCGCGGGAAATACATTCTGATATGTTCAGCGTTATGCGAAATTCAAGCAAACGAATCGATCATTACGTGGCATTGTGTCTTCAGGGAGGAACCTCTCGGAAAGGGAAATATTATTAAAGAAGAAAAGGCAAAGTTCGGGTGCCTTCTTGACTTCTTTTCCCCCCACCTGTTTACAGATACCGTAGACACTTTGTAGTCGGGGACTGATAATGTAAATCCGTCACAAGGCATAAGGATACGTAACATCATTTGATCAACACCATTTTGAGTGTACATTCGTCGATTGGTTTGCCCAATTTTTGTTTCTCTCGTGTGTTTCCAGGCCCCAGCTATACGTCTTGTGTAGATTATGACGAACAGACTCGAAACGACATTTTCTACTCTACGCCGAATCACACAAAGCAATTAGTTGAAGTACCACTATTTGTTCTCCATAATGATTTGCTGTTGTTACATGTCAAACATTGTGTATAGGGAACTACACGCCTGCACACACACACACACACACACACACACACACACACACACACACACACACACACACACACACACACACACACACACACACACACACACACACACACACACACACACACACACACACACACACACACACACACACACACACATACACGACACAGACATGACATGAATAATACTTAGCATAGTTATACAAGAAACGTTCAGCTACAAGATATTACAAGATATAGCTAACTTGAACACGATTGTGTCAACACCCAAGTCATCGGAACAGATTATATGTATTTTTTTATTCTGTAAATGGTCTTGACCATCCTAATGATGCAGTATATTTTTCTATGACTCCCCCCCACACACACACAAACCACACTTACAGAAACACATACAGTACACACACACAAACACACACACACACACACACACACACACACCACACACACACACACACACACACACACACACATACACAACAGACATACAGAATATAACAGTTTGCATAGCATACAGAAACATTGCTCCTGTGATCTTAACAAATATAGCTAACTGCACACGATTGTTTCAACACCGAAGTCAGGGAACCAAGATTAATTATGTATTTTTTTATTCATGTAAATTGTCGTTGAACCATCTGTACATGTGTGTTTTGTATCTACTTGTGCAATTTTATGTTTTTGCCGTCACAAAGGTTATGCTCATTGTGATAGCGATAGATGTCCTACACCAACGTATATGCAATATGTGCTGTCACATTATACATTGGCAGCTTCAATATATTAGAGTACAAGACAGAAGAGACGATTTCAGTATATTTAGAAAAAATGGAAACGCAGAATCCGGGTAGTCGTTGGTACAGATAAAAAGGTTGGACGAAATAACAAACAAAACTGCATAGCCGTAAGTTAAACCTGAGTCATCAGGAGGGCCATGTTTATAATGAAAGAAAGAACAATTATAACTTCAAAGGAATACATGTCAGGCCTGATGAGGTTGAGTCAACAAAGGGGTAGACCACATTTTCTGTATGACAGATACTCAAAGCCATAGCGGGGAAAATGAAATTCCAGATAAATAGTAATTTTAATTAAAATTATAATATATAGCCAAAAGAAACAAAAACACTGAAAATTTGTATTAATATTGAAATTAAATCAGGGAAATAATATGGATTTTAGTTTTCAAATTTCTAATAATTTCATTTCACATTTATATTGGTCAAAGACCAAATGTGTAAATTGGCAATGAGATGTTGCCACTGGCTCACAACGCTCCACTGTTTTAGGTATCAATCATGTCTTGTTTTACCTAAATAGATTTAAAAATATTCTCTTTTGTCACAATTGCTACTACGAATCTTAACTTTACAATAACGCTGATTTTTTCATCAGGAAGCTCACCATTTTCTAAATTATCAACAAAAATGATTTTACAACAAAAATATTGCTTATGCATACAAAGCCAGTAAGTGACTTCACTGCTTTGTCAATTTGCACACACGATTTTTTTAAATATCAATTGCAATATGCTATGGAAATTAACAGAATATTAAACTCCCACAACTAAATAACTTTTCATTTAATTTTGATATTTTTTTTCACATTCAATTTTCTGTAGCCGTATTGCCTTTTTCAGAATGAATTAAAACGCAACTGTGCTTCGCCAAAGCTACAAATACCACCATGAGTTAGACTTAAAACCATTACAAATGCATAGCGGTATATTGCTATTATCCTGACAAATTTCACGTTTAATGTTTAATTTCATTGATATGAGTACGTATGTCGGCTAATAACTAGTTGGATTTGCTATCCGAAATACATCCATGTCAACATCATTTCTTTTCAATTGTATGAATTATTGAATTGTATTGCTGAAATCCATGTTCAATATACTTGTATTACATACATTTAAGTTGACAAGAATGCAAATGCGAATCCTAAGCAACAGCTGGGGGAAAAAAACAACAACATTTGGATGCATAGTACTAAAGCGGTGCTTTTGAAGATTGCGCAAATAATTGTCGTATGAGGAAATTGTATTGAAAAATGGATTCTTCATGGCATGATATAGCAGCCACATTCACCGATGTTCTGTCACGTCGTAATGGTGGGATTTAAACGTGTGCATTTCTGTGTCCTGCCATTATTTCGGTTGAATTAAAATTTTAAAAATTTACTCCCATCCAATATTTACATGGATATTGACTAATAACTGGTTGAATGTAATATCTGAATTCTATTCATACTGGCTTACTTTCATTTCAATTGTATAGCATATTGGCTTGTATTATTTGGAAAGGTTTGATTTAATGAAGTTACGTTTACATGAAAAAAATATTAACTTTATGCTTCATTATGCTAGAACACGTGACCGTTTTAGTCAGAAAGAAAACGTGCCTTAGACATGTAGTTCATACAACAAAGTCACGTTGAAATTATTGTCAAGAGGAAGGAATTGGGGGTGATTTTGTACCGAAATTTTTCAATTTGAGATTTTCAATCAACTTCCAAGCAAATGTGGAATTAAAATGTGTTTTATGGTCATGTCAAAATGGTAGCGGAGGGAAATCACAATTACTTGGCTTCTGAAGTAATGTAATGTTTCTTGATTGTGGAAACTTCATTCTAAAAAAGAAAATGTCAAACTTTGTGATATCTGAGCTACATAGTAGTTTTTACATGGACAAATAAACATACTAGAATAGAAAAGTTCCACTCCGCTGGAGGATAAAATAGCCTAGATCTACACACAGTAAGTCTATGGAAGGAAATGGGCAAGAGAAACTTGAGTGCTTGTAGATTTTTACTCTTAAAGCAGTAAATCAGCATTTTGAAATAAAAAATTTTCTGAACTTCATTTTTAGACCTTATCAAAGACATTTAGAGTATGGAGAACTATGTAGCTCACTTTTTTTTTTAATGTTTTAATTAATTTTTTAATTATTAGCCTGTCACACGGGACATCTCCGCGTCTCGTATGGCACTATTGCTTTTATTTTTGTCAAAAGAGATAATTCCCTCCATCTTACTATACTCTTGTATTTTACATTTCTATTATTATTATTATTATTATTATTATTATTATTATTATTATTATTATTATTATTATTATTATTATTATTATTATTAGTAGTAGTAGTAGTAGTAGTAGTAGTAGTAGTAGTAGTAGTAGTATGTAGTAGTAGTATCATTATTATTATTATTATTATTATTATTATTACACTAACAGATCGATCTCTTAAATTTAGACCACTTGATAGTCTGTATTTTAGCCGAGGTCATGCTCAGAAAGAGACGCAACACTTTGTCGATCTTCGGCAAAACTTCTTCTACATCATTGGGCAAAAAATGTAGATTGGTTTTTTGTTTCAATTGGTTTTAGAAATTTTTTTTTAAAACACTAAGTGGATACCCAGATGCGATTCAATGTATCAGCCATAATTTGGATCTTTATACTGTCTTGATCCCTAGCACCCCCTATTTTTCTAAGTAATAGTCATTCCCCACATTTCCTTCTTTTGTTCACCGCTCCGACACAGCCGACCCCTCGGAATACAGAAATATTCTCGCTCGTTAGGAAGGCCTGGTGTTGCGCAATAGGAGAGGAGGCTGTGGGCACAGACAAACCGCAGGAATCCCCGCTCTTGCAATAATATTAAAAATAAAGTGTTATCGAACAATGTGGAGGGGGATGGTAATCTTCCGGTCTGTCGGCCAGGCTGATTTTATGGCACGGTATACGTCAAACGAGAAAATCGATCGATGTTCGAGGATGGCGGTAAAGGGTTGAAGAAGGTAAGAAATATTGGGAAAATGACATTGGAGTCTTCAGAAAGGATGACACCAGGATCCAAAGAAGCACTGAACTGAAAGAGAAAAGATCACACTCTAGATACAATACGGTGTCACTTTTAATGAAAAAATAAGAATGTTTTAACCAACGAAAAAAACACAATTACAATTTTGCTGATGAATGGTGAAGGAAATTAAGGCGATCGCTAATGCAGATTGTTCAATACTTTCTTGGGCCACCGCCGTTTAATAAAGGACCAACGCCTTCAATACTCTTCTAAGTAAGTTTTATGGATCACCGCAAAAACAATATTAAAGATTTGTGGAATCTACAAACCATTCGTGATTTCGGGAAGATAGCGAGCTGAAGCAAAAGGCACGAATCATGCGAGTGGCAAGACTACTTTTATTAACCACAATCACTCATTCTTTGCGTGACTCATCACATTTTACCCACATCTTTCAGTTTTTTTTATGTCTTTTCATGACGTCTGTGCGGGACAATAATATTTTGCGAAACAGATTAATAATAAAAAAAATTGGCATTCTCAACAACATAAACACATATAACTTTGAAACGATTCCAGAAAACGTTCGACTCAATATCCTTGGGATGCATGAGGTATATTAACTAGAGTAATTACAACTTGCCGGAGCGTGTTATGACAGTTATTGGCAAACGGAGCTATTACCGAGAAGACGAGGGAAGTCTGTTATGTTGCTAAAGGCGTCCATAAGCACAGAACTGGCGTTTAATGAGGGCATCTGTAATTCAATCAAGATAAAACACAATTACCATATTCCCTTCTCTTGAAGAAAATGATACTGTAATTATCAAATTCGCAAAATAACGTTTTAAAAATTCAAATTTGCTGATCTAGTGGCATTTGTTTGCCGACTGGTATCCCAGCTCGTAGCATCTTTTGATTACTTTCAGCATTGAGAATTAGTTACACATCCTATGTCTATCCACTAAGTGCAGAGACAGTAATTTCTTTTTCACCTTGGAAATTTTAATCAGAGCTCCAATAAATTAACTAATACCTGTGGGTGTTTATCAAACAAAGCTATGGCACTAATTAATTAATTATTTCCGGGGCTTTGTTGATCTAGTTTCATATAACAAACCTCTATTAGCGTAATTTTACCAAATCCTGATATCTAATTTATGTGAGTGGTTCAGTGTGTTTAATTTTTACATGTAATACTGTAGCGTAACCCTCCAGGGATCACCAAGGTTGCTTTTGAGACGGTATTTTATGTTTAGAAATTGATATGTAGGTACTATGTATGCACCACTAGTCGGGAAGGGGAATGCCCAAAATAGTTATATTAGCATAATTTCGAGGCTTACTCGAGAATTGCAACTGGATTAATCAAACAAGAGTTACAGTTAGATTAGAATGTTTTAAATATATGATATTTTTACTTTGTCTACTTTCTCCGCGATTTTTTTTATTATTGACAATCTAGATATATTATAATATTTCTCAGGTCGGCAAAAGTGCCTGTCCGCGGGTGGTTCGACATCACGACCTAGTCGCAAGGTCCACCGCGGCATAAAAGGGGAAGAGAGAACTAGAAGCCAGACGGAGCATCAAGACAACCCTAACATTCCACTACCTTCTAGTATTAAGAAAATGATTAGATGCGACAGAGAGGGAAGCCACACATACACAACTGACCCCATCGGTAGGGTATGGCAAGGCGATAGGTATCAGAAGGAGAGATAAGGTAATGAGAAAGAAAAGAACAAGCGCCCTACAGAGTCACACTGAAAAGATGATATGGAAGGATTGCAAGAAGAAAGAGAAAGCACAGCCCTGATTGCTGCACAGAGAGCGAGAAGAGAGGACGTGAGCACGAAAAAAAGGAGGTACGCAATGACACCAGATAGACAGAAACAGAGAGTAAGGGAGTAATGTGGAGGACGATGTAAGGTGGAAGAATAACCATAAACAAGCTAAACCCTTGAGGGAAGAGAAAAGGCACACCCGGCCGGGTGCGCCTGCGAGTTAAAAACGACGGAAAAAGAAACAAAAGAAAGTCGAAACAAGGAAAAAGAAACAAGAACAAAGAAAAAGAGAGGAAGAGAAAATAACTTAAAAGAAGAGAGAAAGAAGGAGAAAAAAATAAGCAAAAAAAACAAAAAGCAGCATAAGAAGACAGAAGAAAGCTGAAAGAAAAATAGAGAAGGAAACGCAAAATAGAAAAAAAAAAAGGAAAGAAAAGAAAAAAGAAAAAAAAAAATACAAGAATGAAGGGAAGATGTAAGGGAAAAAGGTATAACATGCGATAGCATGACGAGAAGAAGAAGAAAAAGAAGGAAAAGCAGATCAATATGAATACGTAAAAAATGCATTCCAGTGACACTATTGTATTAAAACACAATTGCCATAACATTTTGTATTGTGAATACGTAATATGTGATGTTCAATGAATTTCATCATCAGTGTCCCTAATTGTCAAACGTCGTTCAAAAATAAATCGAGCGGGAAAAAACATAATGACAATTATTGCATCATCATTAGCAATTGCGTTTGAGCATGTATCACATATAAACGGAAAAGGCGATTATGTAATTATGATTGAGATCCTCACACCAAACCTTAATTAGGATAATCGGATAAACCCTGCTCAAATTTATAATGAAATTAAATGACAAGTAAACGAAGAGTCAAGAATCACAATCGATAGTTAACAAGTCACATTCCTTACATGTAATATCTTTAGAAAGTGTTGATGAATTTTACATGAAATCAAAAATAATCCAACCAAGAGGCAACCCAGGGTCTAGATTGGTTCAGGGCCCAAGATCATAGTCCGTTGATGCCATTTGAAACTCATAATCCCATCTTCATTGAGGTCACAGTTCAAGATTACACACTCTTTACATGACAAAATAATGAGGCATTTAGTGGGCAACAAACAGTAAATGATAGTGCTTTACTTTAAAGTCCGAATTAACTGCTATCAAGTTTCCTCTTTTCTTTAGACAATGTCATTCCAACGGTGGTATGATAACATGGGCAGATTTGATAACAAGCTGTGTCCATGATGTCTTGACGCAATTGTCATTTATTTTGGAGATAATTATTCGCTGTGTCTGACTTACCTTTACTCCACCCAATCACACTATATCCAGGGTGGCCCAGAAAGAGTGCCTACAACCTGCGATCGCTAATATTTCTTTAACATCATCTGCAATAATGTCACTTGGTTTTTTTGTTTCATCGAGGTTAGGAACAGTTCTTTTCCAACAAATATGATACCGTAGATTAAGCGATTTTTCAGTAATGTCGTTTGGGCCTGCCGCATTTTTTTTCCGAAGGCAATGTCGAGTTTCCTCCAATGTGCCAATCTTTTCATCAGCGCGTTTATCCGAACACCGAGATAATTCTCCGCGAACTCAGCGTGCCATAGCAGACAAAACAAGATGAGCAATGGAGACGTAGTTCACATCGATCTTTCCTTATCAAAGCGGAGGCAATCCCATGCCCTTTGTCTCGACGAGAGAATTATTCTATGGCACACTGTAACGCGAGAATAATTTTGTGTATTCTGATGATCGCTGGAGTTTTAAAAATAGCAAATTTTAGGAAATTACATGTGCCTCAAAAAATAGAACCTAAGATCCAAGACACCTCAATCAAATTAATGATCAATAGGGTTTTAAGTTTTGTTGGAAAAAAAGAATGATTCTAACCATGAAATGATCACCAATGATATTTTGTGGAAAATGTTGAAAAAAATTAACGGTAGCATGTGCGTACGCATCTTTCTGGACCACGACGGGCTGTATAATGCATTTAGAACGCGAATAATAATCGTATAAATGGATAAGGTTGGCGTATCATTTAAGGAATACGTTTCTCGAAGCTTGGCATAGTTTTGATGCGCGCTCTGCTGAATACTGATTTTATCATGCAGTGCTTAAAGTCGATTCAGAAATTATTCCTTTTCTCTGATTACTTAGGCTTAACTGATTAAATGTTCTCAGTTGTAGACAATTATCCATAATTTCTAATTGACTGCAGCTCTCAATATAAATGGCGTTCTTGGCAGTTTGTCACTAAAGTGTTTATTGTTGCTTAGGCCACTTGCTGGTGAATAACATTTTATCACAGGGCCTCAGATAACTGGAAATAGATTGATCGGACTTGCACCGTGCCGGACATTTACGACTTAGTGTTAGATGGTCAAAAGTTGATTTTGGCGATAACTCTAACTGATTAATTCCAGCTGTTTCAATCTAGTGGTATGTAAATGAAAGTAAGTCGACACAAACACAATGGTATCAAAGATTCACCTATTACCGTTAAGTCTTTTATCCATTGTAGTACGGATACATATAGGTGTGCGTAATGATCAGTTCTCCCTATCAAACAGTGATAGGACCGTTAGGCAATAGATGGAACTATCGTCATTGAGTGCGTGCGCAGATAGCAATTGTATGGTCGACTAATGGTAAGCCAACGTTTTCTATTCTACTCCCATTGACAATACAGGGATGGCTGCAAAATTCATGATCTTTACTACATTAAGGTCAGAGCGTCCCAAAAATTGAACATTAACGATTTCAATCGTGACCTTTATTAGATAATGCTTCAAAACTCTTGTTTGGTATACACCACCAAATTTTAAACTAGTCATTTTTAGCGGCGGACTTTTCATTATCCACTCTGTATTGAAGGTAATAAAACCGGAATTTGTGGGGCCAAGTCTCGTATGACAAGCGCTTCCCTCTACGCTGAATTACGTAATTGGCTGATAGTGAAATTGATTAAAAGGTAGGTATGGATGGTAAGATCCATGAACATAAATAATAGCTAAAGGGCGATTACAGTCTGAAATTGATTATGACATTTTGCCTTCTTTTTAATGCTCATGACCAAACTTTACTCC
>JZLH01S0034628.1:16761-27570 GCA_001188425.1 Eucidaris tribuloides
ATAGCCTCTTCTCATTGTTTTGAAAGTAATAAAGCCCCACATATACATACTAAATCTGAAAAAGAAATGAATAAACGCAAATTTGTGTGGATGGACAAAATGTAACGTAACTAACTGTAACGTAACTAACCATGTTTTTTATGTTGTAGAAATGAAAAGATTTTTATCAATAAGTTATATATCAAATGACTTATCAAGATGCCAGAAGTAGCATGAATACCACAGTTTGTTTCAGTTGAAAACAGGTTGAGGAAACTTTGAGGACAAAGACTTGTCATTTTTTACCATGTCCTCTTTACGTAACGTAACTAACCATAATTAAAGTTCTTGTTATTACCCACTGAAACATGTCTCATGATTTTGCTTGATGTTGTGAAGTAGGTGCCAGTCTAGAGAATTGACAGTACCAAAACAGAAAAATGATATGAAAGCATATTCATGTAAGAGCCAAAAGTTCAGTAAAGTTTGTCATAAAGTGTAACGTAACTAATCACGGAATTGCCCATATGCATTTGCCCAGTATCGTGTATTTAATAGAGTATGTCTGTCCTTGTGAAAGTATCATCAATCACATTCTGTTAATTCAATTTCTTGGTTTTTGAAAATGTGTTAAATGCATTATGCACATTGAAAGGTAATGGCAGTAAGTTTACAGTTCATAGATCATGCATGCAATGCCATTAAATATTGTATGAGTTTTGTGAATAGGATAGATAACATAATACAACAAATGCTTAAAGGGAGAAGGCACCGGCAACTAACAGGCATAAGTTAGGAAATGAGTGTGCCAACCAATCAGATACGACGTACACATTGCGGTGATATGGGACCAGAATTGACCGATGCATGCCCCCGAGTGTGTTAGTCACGCCGCAAGTAATGTAATGCACTGGTTTGAATCGATAAGCTCCTACCCCTTGACTGTTTCTGCAAGTTTATCTTAGACAAAGGTTTGCCAAGCACTTGAAATTAAACAAAATAACTAATTTATAGGGCCTTGCTAAGTGTGAGTGTCACACAATAGCCCTTATTTAGGCTGTATTTATCACAATATACCATAATTCTCACAATAACTCTCAATGCCTCTTTATTTCTTAACTTATGCCTGTTAGTTGCTAATGCCTTCTCCCTTTAATAGAATTGTCCAATTAAATTTTTGGACTCGACGGACCCCCCCCCCTCCAATTTTTTCCCTTCTTATTGTTAAATAATGTCTTTGACATGGTTGAGTTAATGTACTTTGTGAAAGCTTACTGACAATAAAGCATATTATCTGTTTTTGTTGAAATTGGACAATTACAGACTGACCTTGGAACCAGCACCATTTCAAACAGATGTGCAGTTGGGTCAAGTGGGTGTAGTCAGACCAACTTTTTGTAGAATTGGATGGAATTTATATAAATGTAATGTACTGCTGTACATGTAGATACTTGGCTTTACTTGAATTTGCTGGCTATTTACAATAGTTATTGTTGTGTTACATGGGCAGATCCAGTGTACGGACATTACATTCAGACAGTTTTTTTCAACTTTGGGGGCTTATTTCTAGAAACCTTCATTATCATTCTAAACCTATTTGTGGTAATCTCAAACAGGTCACCCTGAAGTGTTAACAGTTTAAATTTGAATTAGTTTCTATTTGTCGTTTGGTAGTTATCACAAGTAATGCTTGCCGTCAGGGACATTACATTTTTTGGACATGACTTTTCACCTACCAATGCATAATTTGTCAAAAATTTTGTGAGCTTAAGCATGAAGTGAAGCTAATTATCTTCTGAAATGGGTGCTGAGGACCTGTTTAAAGGGATGCACCGCTCGTAATCCATGCATGTTCAATAGCATTCGCTTGCCCCTAGTGCAGGGCCGTGAGCACTGGCTGTGCGTAACAACAATCGTGGAGCTGCGAACAGGGTTGCCGTTGAGGATAGGGCCGTGTGCAGTTCGCCTTTCCTCGGGTGAATGCGTATGTAGACATTCCCGAATACTACTCGAGTCGGGTCACCTCCAAAACATCACGATATGCGACCCTACGGTCCCTTGAAGTTGTAGGATGACAATTAGGTACATCAGATTCAGTGTATCCCATACAGGACCATAAATGTTGCGTTACGGTCCGGACATTACATTTTTAACGTTACGGACATTACACCTCGGACCACTGTTTTAGGTACTAATATTTATACTTAAAAGCATTTGAAAACTAATTTAAAGATAATATTAGTCATTTTTTGGTCCTTTCTTAACTATAACTACTATAGATTGATTCTAAAGTGCTGTTTAGTGTGAAATAATGAGACTCAATTCTTTCGCAAGAAAAAATTTTTTTTTGAAGAATAGTTGTCTAAATGTACTTCAAATGTATTCAAATACCACTCAAAATAAAGAGTTTGATGAGTTCTATTGTGTAATACTAAATCTATCACTGTAGCACATATATTTTTTGAATTATTACAGATTTCATGATTTTGAGCTTGGGTAACATTTTTTGCGGAATTGCCCACATGGGTATGTCAACTAAGTCTACCTACATACATGTACATGTAAGTCAAACTCACAATTAGTCAAATATTGTCTATAAAGTCATTTCAGGACTTTACAAGTCCCTCTCATAAGTCAAATTTTCTTTGAGTCGAAGCATTTTTCTAAATCTGAATGGATTTGACTTTTGCACATTAAAGAAAGATGAAGTCAGCAACTAACAGAAATAAAAAAATGAAATTGTGAGTATTATGAGAATTATGGTACATGGTGATAAAGACAGCCTAAACAAGGGGTACTGTGTGACACTCACCCTCATCAAGGCCCTATCAATTACATGTAGTTAATTTCTGTTAATTTTACATCTTTGCACATTTCGTCCCTTGAAAAAACTTGCCAAAACAGCTATAGGGGGAGGAGCTTATCGATTCAAAAAGTGCATACATTTCCACGGTGTGACTAATACACATCGGGCTGTATACATCGGTCACGTAGGGTCAGCTCAAGGCCAGTGCACAATCGATCTGATTGGTTGGCAAGAACCCTTAATCTTTCTTAACTTATCCCCGTTAGTTGCTGGCTGCATCTTCCTTAAGTTAACTGTACAAAATACTTCATTCATAAAATTCCAGTGTTACTTCTACTCATCGGTTGCGATGGAGATTACCAGTAATAATGCCCAACAACTCAACAGGAAGTAAAAGACTCTTCACTTCATCTTGGATAACATGCTTCATTTTGCTTGGACTTTGTGTTTAAAGTTTAAAGGGCAGTGACATGATTGGGAGAAACAAAAAAATGCTTCTTGAACCAAGGCGGTTGAAAGATATATCAATGAATACACCAGCTGAGAGTATCTCCTGGCTGGAAAGATTTATTTTGAATTTGTTAACTTAAGCTAAATAAAGTATGAACATACTTAGCATTTTGTTTCTCTCGAGCCCCGATAAAAGTACATTCCATAGAATCCTACACAACAGATTTGTCTGTCACAAGGCATACAAATGGAAATTACTTAAGAATGGGTTAACTTTTGACTATCAAATTTTCACAGTAGAATCCTCACACAGTTTGCTTGATTCTGGAATATTTACCTTTAAGTTGAATTAATGTTCTGCATTTTCAAACAAACATATGAAATCAATAACAGAATAATACATTTTCCATTCACAAATTTGAAAACAAATTAAACATTTAAGATAAATAATACAAATATAAATAAAATGGCATATTACCCGATTTCATTACAAAGATAACAAAAGACAAATTGTGGGAGCAGGCATGCAGAAGGCTACTCTTTTAAGCAAATGCTTGAGGAAATAGTAGCCCCCCCCCCCCCAAAAAAACGAAAAATTGTAGAGATATGTGGTAGTACCAGGTTCATTATTACAAGTCAAATGGGAGCCTGAAAAGGCTTTGAAAAAAGGAGTTTGCAAGTACATGTACATGTTAATTATCATGAAATGGTTAACTGGTTAAAGCATTGATGCAGTACCACCCTGGTTCCCTTTGAATAGGAGATCTGCCAAATATATTTTATTGAATCACTGAACTAAAACTACAGATGTCCGTGATTGCTGCTAG
This sequence comes from Eucidaris tribuloides, assembly GCA_001188425.1. Lineage (NCBI taxonomy): Eukaryota > Metazoa > Echinodermata > Echinoidea > Cidaroida > Cidaridae > Eucidaris > Eucidaris tribuloides. The sequence continues at coordinate 20,824 of JZLH01S0034628.1, forward strand.
AATTGCCCAGTTGTCTTTTGTATGGACAACACCCTGTAAAATTGTCACCTTTAGACTAGTACCACTTGAGTTTCAACATGTTCAATATATACACTGCCGAGCTTACATCACAGTCTGTTCAAGTACAGTCCATGTCTCCAATATCATTTTCCATACTTGAAACTGAGGGCAAAGTACAAATTAAAGAAAAATGAACATCAGACAGTTTGTGCATTCAGAGACTACTTAATAATAATAATAAAAAGAAAATAGTGAAAATGTGATTAATTTTGACTGAACTGTTCACAAATTATGAATGTTCAAAGTTGATTTAATCCAGGGTTATAATGGAAGATTCTTACAGTGACAACTCCATCACTATAGTGTGGAGAATCCCGCATGGATTTTGTGCACAAATTTTCACCTTTTTCTAAGTTTTCATCAAAACAGTAATTTCCTCTTGCTTGTCATTTTAGTACCTAGTAGGCTATGTACTGTAGTTGAACACCTCAACTGACATCTTTTTTTTTCAACATTTGCAACAAAAAGTGGCAGAGTTTGCCAATTTAGGAATCCTCCGTAATATGGATTAGATAACCTTTGACAATTCATGATAACTCTTGAACTGCTCAGCCAAATTAAGTTGAATTTGCTTAAATTTGTCTAAATTGATTAATTTGTATTCTCTACATACAGATGAATTTCTGTAGCTCATTCATCTCTAACCCTTGACAATCCAACAAATGTTTTGAAAAAAAATCACCTTGGGGCAGTTTTATTCCAGAAAAATAAGGATAAATAAGGAAAAATAAGGAAAAATATGCTTGCCTACCAAGATGCAACTAAACAAATTTCAAGTTAGGGAATTAAGGGAAATTGTGGTTTCCATACTTGTGTGTACAGATGAATGCAGCTCTGATTAGATTTGATGGTGGTACGTTACAACTTACCAAATTGCAATAAAATAAACCTCAGTTTTGTTTGTGGTGGTATGTCCAGGTGTATGTATGCTTGTGTGAGCATGTGTGTAGATGTGTGTGCGACTGTGCATGTGTATTCATGGCGCTGCCTAATCGATTCTTGGGGTTTACGTATCACAACCACTTGAAAGACACACATGTAATTAATTTCAGTGTAGCATAATTGAACTGTCAGTACTCTGTACTTGAAGTTTCAATTCATTGTTTAGTCACGCATCGTTAGCTGAACACTTATTTGAACATTTCTGTTTAATGTACAAAATTAAGTACATCGTTATGCCCTTCAAGAAATGTTAATTGCATGTCAAAATGTTGCATAGTGCAAAAAATTTTTGCCAGGTATTATTTTCAGAAGGAAGTTAACATACTTGTGTACTATGTGTAACGTTCCTTGATCACCAGTAATCAAAAGTCAAAACTATGTGTTAATCAGCTGCATTTTGAATAGTGTGTCATCCATTTCATTTTGCAACATAGTTTCATTTCCTTTATCATGTACATGTAAGATACATTTTTTTTTAAAGTCTTACTTTTCTTGACTTACAATGTGAATATAGCAGATATGTTGATCACCAATTCCTCCAAGAGACCAATTCATTTTTTTGTTTATGCTTTGTTTTTTAACACGTTGGAGACAAACATGCGTTTTCCATAGACCCCAACATGAATTAACAACTCGCATTTAGTCTCCAATGGATTAAAGGTTAGTGACATAATAGGGAACACTTGAAAGTGCCTCAAGAACCAAATGAGTTGAAATATATACCAACTATACACTAGCAGGAGTGGATCTCCCACCTGGGAGGATTTGTCTGTAATTTGTTTACAGAATCAAGCATAAACACAGGAGTATCTTAAAGGTATGCACGCGTGGGTTGTTGATGTGTTGCGAAACCAGTTCGATGCACGCAGCAGCGCACTGGCAGATTGTGTATTCAGTACGGCCAATGAGAAGCAGCAAACTGAGTGGAGGTCCTACCAAATTTACCGAAACGTGCCGAATTAATTATTCGGGCTGTTTCGTATTAGCGTGGGCGTCCATCGCGGTCCGGTGAGTACAGCAACGAAATAAACACTCCACCGCGTATCAGTATGCAACTCGAAACGGAGCTAGCGAACAGGGTGACGGCCCTGAGTTTTGTTCTCATCAGGCCGGTCGATGGCCACGATTCAGTCCCTTTATCCGGGGACAATAAAAATAAGCTCCATAGAGAGCCACGCAGCAGGTTTCCGTGCTACGAGGAGTGATATTGACATTGTTTATTTTAGAATGAGTCAATGTTTGACTACAAGATTTTCACAGGAGAATCCTTGCATAGTTCACTTGATTCTAGAGTAGTTTCAGCCCAAGTTCTGGACTACCCCCAATCATGTCAATCGAGCCAATTCAAATCACAACTTCATGTGTATTTAAATCTGAATTTAACCTTGAATTAAAAATTGTGAAATCAATTCTCTCAGACAAATCAATTTACATGTACTTTATATTTTTATTAACTTTTTATCAAACTGATCAGTCTGGTAGGTGTAATTCAACTTGATTTCATTTAAATTGACACAGCATATCCTACAAAAAACTAAATAAATGAAAACTTAGATATGTATGTCTGTGTGTGACCATTTTGAATATATACTATACCCTTTTTATACGCCCGGCTACGGGACGTATTATGGTATCACGCTCGGTGTCCGTCTGTCCATCCGTCCGTCTGTGTTTGCGACGGTGTCCTTGTGTGTTTATTTTCATGTATGATGTATCCTTGTGTGTAGTATTAGGCTTGTGTGTCTAGCCACACAAGAAAACTATCACATTTAGTTTCTAAGATGTCTGAATTGTCATTTCTGATCAACTAAAGGCCACCGCACACTATACGACTTTTGTCGTACGACTCTGAATTATGACGTAATTGACGTCATTATCATGAATCCAGAAAAATCGCAAGCAAGTCGTATGACTAATCGTAGGAATTCGGCATGCCAAAAACTTACGACTGGTCGTTGCGATTTCGTTTCGACTGAGGACATTCAGCCAATCACGAGACAGTATTTGATATGCATGAACATCGAGCTCGAGCTAGGTCGCGCACAAAAGTGATATGGTGTCTCTGAGCATAGCTAGAGTGACTGGGGAAAGTACTGGACCTCACAGACGTTGTGGTCAAACTTTCTGGTAAGAAACTATAATTGAAAAACAATAAACACTCGAAGAAATTTTTTCGCGTGAATTATCTGCCGCTTGCGATGTGTTGTTTACCGTACACCGTACCCTGCAGTATAGGCCACGCGGAGGCCACACCGATGTTAACGGCATGCATCGCCTAGCGCACCGGACTAGCGCACGATTCGCTACTCGCCTGTACAGGCTGTAGCTGGTATACGGACAGGGTCAATCAGGCAATCGAAAAAAAATTATTCAAAATGGTTCAAAATCAAAATAGACTAACCTAGCAAACCTTACATGTAATTCCATCATATTAGATTAATCACTAATCCAAGACTAGCTATTATAACATGAAATCTACTACTGGCTGCATGGCGTAAACAACTGCCAGCGTAGCCCGGCGGCGTAGATCTAGCGGTAATGAATAGGCCCACAGTCCCGGTCCACAGTAAACAGGGTTAGTTCTGGCCTAATAACGTTAGATCTAGCTAGGAATAGGCTAGACTACGTTTCATTACTATAAGTCCAAGGTACTGTTGTTTTTCTATTTTCTTAACAAGTAAATTATTTGTGCAGAATAAATTTGCTGTTCATCTCTGTATTATCAAATTAATGATAAATAAGATCAAATGCTTCATCTGTATTTTTTAATGACTCAGAAAAAGATTGACCCAACAGGATTCGAACCTGAAACCTACTGATATCCGGTCAGCGGCACAACCACCAGGCCACGCTGGGTAACGGCAATGCCACGGTTTACTTGCTTACAAATACCCGAGAATCAATCCCTATGTCTGAGCTCATTAATATTTAATAAGCCCCCAGCAGGAACAAATTGTATTTCATTCATTATTAAATTATTTGTGTTCAACAAAGAAGATGAAGTAGGATCTTGCCAGTCAGTGTTTTTTTTCTTTTGTTTTACGAACCAGGAATTTAAAATGGACCTGTGAATGTAAAATAGGCCTGCAAATACAATATCGGTTGTAAATACTGTTTTTGATTACGATAGTCAAATTTTCAAATGCCAGGTCTTCTTTTTCATTTCATTAAATACAGTACATTTCGAATATAGGCCCCCTAATGTCATTTCCTATTATGCACCAATACAAATGATAAAACAAATACTACAATAAATAAATAATAAGTAAAGAGAAATGATCATCATAATGATGATTTAGATTGTTAGTTTAATAATCCATATTACAATCAATGCTAAAATAATAATAATAATAATAATAATAATAATAATAATAATAATAATAATAATAATTATAATAATAATAATAATAATATAATGATAATAATAATAATAGTAATAATAATAATGATAATTGTTATAAGTTATTAGTATTATTACTTTAATTACTGTTACTTTTATTTTAATTAGCCTATTTGTATTATATAAATCATCATCATCATCATCATGATTGTTTATCATTAAATAAATATATTTATTTCTATAGTAGACCCCTATTCATTTGCTTTTTAAATGAATCGTCATACTTTTGTTTTATGACAATGGGTAAGCCTATCACTGTCTGTCGACCTTGTGTCATCGTTTCTGAAGTAACTTGTTTAAGGTCGTCTATACAAATTAATCTCGAAAATGTCACCATCAGAAGCATGTTTAGTTTTGTTTCCATTTGTTTAGCATTCTCTCGTTTAAGAATAGTAACACACAGGGGCGTCGATCCATGTTTCGGATTGGGGGGCAAAAGTGAAAAAAAGTCCAAAATAGGATTTTGCGCACAAAGCGCGCTGAAAAATGGGCAATTTTGTATATTTATGCAATTTTTAATGCTTTGCAATGCTTTTTAAAACATGTATTTGCATTGCGTATTATGAATTTTTCAAATTGTCAAAATTATTGGGGGGCAAATCGATATGTTTGCCCCCCCCCCATATTTTCATTGGGGGATGATCGCCCCCCCCCTGCCCCCACACTATCGACGCCTCTGGTAATACAAATTGTAATAATAAATTAAAACGACAGACATGATTACTGCAGGCAGCTGGAATCATTGTTGATGGGTTTCCTGGAGAAAGGTGAACTTGAAAATTTAAAAACTATTAAATTAACACAGATATAGGCCTACACATCCATTCACACACTCCCCCTCGTATACATAGGTACAACACCCCTCCCCCCCCAAAAAAAAAATCGTAAGACAATCCATTTTATGTTTTGGGGAGAAATGACAGGGCCCTGGGAACGATTTTTTCACAGGGGGTGCTGTGTTATATACTCGTGTACATTCCGACCTTGATTTGGTGGTAATAAGAGAGCAATTTACACTTTTTTCTCTCGAGTGGTTTTCTTTTCGAAGTATCTGGATCTTATCGTGCACAGTAATCATTTGTTGACATGTTAATTGTTTTGTTATTCACTGATGTATTGAATTTTATTATACTTGTATATGTACTAAGCTATATATAAACTGGCAATTGCCAGTAATGTATCACTTCACCTGAAGAAATTAAATGAAAGCGCTTGTGAAGAATATTTTGCTAGTACAATATCTGGCTTCTTATTTTCTCGTCTTCTTTGTATTTATATATATAATATATAGTATAATTATACCAGATATTGATGGTAAGCAGGGTGTAATAATACATTTCTCATGGACGTCAGGGAGTTTATATTTTCCCAAGGATGATATTTTCCCTGAATGCGCCCCTCGGAGCTCCGCCGCGCGCAGCGCTGAGGGAAAATTATGATCACGAGGGAAAATATAAACTCCTCTGACGGTCAAAGATTGTTAGCATTACACCCCCTACCAGTTGATACTGTTAATTAGATGGCCTTGATTACGCTTACAGTCGGTGATTTCAAGTTCGTGTTGGGTGTTTGAGGAAATGAAAATAGCACCGAGCTCACTTTAGCAGCGATACCGATTGCAGCTATCGATTGGTCAAACAACACGTAGTGATGTCACGCGCATCTCACGGTGTTGGATGAAATTCGGCAGATGGCCGGCAAGATCATGACATTTGTTTACTACAAAATGACACAAAATCATTCCTGCCTGTCCCGTAAAATTGTTGGATCTGAAAGACAGTGACTTTTCTTCATTTCCATATGAAAGGTAAATATCAGTTTTGATCCCAATTATGTCAAATTTTTATAGGTGAAAACGACATTTTCAGCGGTTTGCGATCGCACAAAGCTTTCTGCCATACCATACCAAGCCCACACAGACGCATTGTCGTATTAGAACCGTACAGAGGGCGGCAGACGTTTCGAAATATATCGGGCTGGGAAAGATATAAACGCGCGTAAAATATAACATTTTCCAGATCCTAGCAAACGCGTAATCATGTGACGAGCTTGTGGATCAATCACTCTCGAACTGTACTACCATCTAATATATATATATATATATATAACATATACAGGTTGAAAGTGGAGGACCGTATAAAGTAAAAATAAAATTGAGGATAAGGTTCACGTCGCGAGAATAATTACAACGGTAGACATTTTCAGGTTGATTTCCACAAGCGCTTTCTTATTTAATTTCTTCAAAGCGTGGAAATGATTTAACCTGTAGGGTCATGCGGTTATATACATACACATAACAAAGTATTTAATTCAGCAGTGGTATACGACTTTAATCTCAGTCAAAA
>JZLH01S0034642.1:8734-20858 GCA_001188425.1 Eucidaris tribuloides
ATGACCAAGAGTCAAGGATAAGTTCTGAGTCATCTTACCAACTTGGGTAGTAACTGTTGTGTCATTCACAAACACTGGTGGTTTCATTCAGTTGCAGACCTGTAGACAGTATACTCTTCCCAAAAAAGTAACGCAAAAGCAAAATTTTCTGAATAGATATAGATGTGTTCCAATGTTAAGTATATGGGGTTTAATGGAGGTCATACGCAGTGGGGGGGGGGGTGGGGGTCGGGGGGTGTTTGTGACTTTGTGCAAACACCATGAAAGCATCCCCCTTTTGAGGGGAAACCCATTTTGGGGGCAAAAGTGTTTAGCCATGGTTTGGCTTTGGAACAAGTTCTCATTTTGTTTTTTTTTTTCCAACTTTCTATTTGACCTTGGTTTGGCCGTGAAACAAACACCCCCCTTCCCCTTGTAGTCCTGAATTTTCTTCATTGAAGTTGATTGGAATTTGATGACCACTAGTGTGGAAAAGAGTAACACTCGCAGTCAAAATCAGCAATTTGAACAGTCAACATAGTGTGTACATGCAAGAGGCAATAGAAGCTTTGTGTTTCTTTTCTGGAAGAGTATATGAGGTATTGATGTTTAAGCCCAAGTTTAGTTTTGGGGATTTTTTGTTATTTGAAAGCTTTATGCCCCAAAGTCATAACCCTGCAATAATAGATTCTGAATGCCTTTAGTTTTTTTTTTTATTTAGTTAATGAAAAATCTCGAGGGGACCCCCGAGATTTTCGACTATATTTTACATTATAGCATCCAAAGGGTTAAAAAGGCTTTGAGGTTGCATGTGTTATACCTCATCTGAAAGAGCAGACTCTGCTCTTTCAGATGAGGTATAACTCATATAACCGTCGTTTTGTCTTTAGTTTTTTTTTAATTAATTAATGAAAAATCTCGGGCGGGGGGGGGGACCCCCCGAGATTTTCGGCTATATTTTACATTATAGCATCCAAAGCGTTAAAAAGGTTATATGAGCTATACCTCATCTGGAAGAGCAGAGTCTGCTCTTTCAGATGAGGTATAACACATGTAACCTTAAAGCCTTTTCAACCCTTTGGATGCTATAGTATAAAATATAGTCGAAAATCTCGGGGATTTATTTTTATTCTGAAAGCTTTATGCCCAACGTCATTAACCCTCAATAATAGATATCTGAATGCCTTATAGTTTTTTTTTTTTTATTAGTAATAAATACTCGAGGTACCCCAAGATTTTCGACTATATTTTACATATGCAATCCAAAGGTTTTAAAAGCTTTAAGTTGCATTGTTATACCTCATCTGAAAGAGCAGACTCTGCTCTTTCAGATGAGGTATAACTCAATAAACCGTCTTTTTGTCTTTAGTATTTTTTTTTAATTAAATTAATGAAATATCTTGGGGGGGGGGCGAGATTTTTGCTATATTTACATTATAGCATCCAAAGGGTTAAAAAGGTTATAGAGGCTATATCCTCAATCTGGAAGAGCAGAGTCTGGCTCTTTCAGATGCAGTAATAACACTGTAACCTAAAGCCTTTCAACCCTTTGGATGCATAGTATAAATATAGTCGAAAATCGGGGTTCCCCCCGCCCCAAGATTTTTCATTAACTAATAAAAAAAAACTAAAGACATTCAGAAATCTTGTTATTGCAGGGTTATAATTTTGGGCATAAAGCTCTTCAAATAACAAAAAATCCCAAAATTTAACTTCGCTTTAAAGATGAAGCAGTCCAAATTTTAAGTAAATTTCAATACTGATGACAATTATTATTAACTTGTGGGTATGAGGATCAAGTTTAAGTTCTTCATCTTTATTTAAAATGTACATTTATTGATATTGGTGGAAATTTTTAAGAGTAGCAATATGCTTGGAAGTTTGGTGATTTTGGGGGTTTATTCTTGGTGTTCATTTCTTTTGTATCTTAATTAAATTGTCTTGGAATGACAAGATTCTTGTGTGGAAGTTTGTCATCAAGTGTTTTCCAACTGTTGACACACACACACTTGTAATGGTATGCCACACACAAACATACATGTTTCTGAACCTGCCTGTTGGAATATACAAGTGAATAAATCCATTTGGGTTAGTGCAAAGATGTAGGAAGGGGGTAATGGACTAGATTTATGACACCTGTGAAATCTTGCTGAAAGGGATAATTGAAATGTCTAGTATTGTTTGTGGTGTACTGGGTAGGGATGGTGATTTTCCACGTTAACGGAAAACAGACAGAATTCCTGGAAAAGGCCGCTTGAAACAGAAAGTGAGTTTCCAAACGGAAAATCATGGAAAACCTCTTTTTTCCAAATTTTTAAACTTTGAAAGAGAAACCATGAAAATGATAACAAAAAACAGAAAAAGACTACAAAAAAAGTGCAGAAATTGCAGTGAAACAATGAACAGAATATTTGTAAGTTCTATGTAAACTGGAATTGTCACTTTTTCGTGTACATACAAAGTCTGTGACAATACTGAATTTCCATTTTTCATGCAAGTTGAAACAGAATTCCAGATTTTTTTTTAGTGGAAAAGACCCCTTTTTTACTGTCCCTAACTGTGGTAGAGGACAATTGTGTCCAAAGCTCAATGTCACGTTACCAAAGTATATTTGAGCAGGAAAATGGATTGTTGTATAACTTGTCTAAACCTATACAGCATTGCTCAAAGTATTTACATTTTTTTAGTTGGGCTAGTAAGAGAACATAGTGTGGTTTAAATAATGCTACATTTTGAATAAGTAAATAACAAATAATTTTGATGTGAAAAGTGTGTAAAAGCATGTATATTCAGCATTCCCTGCATTGTACCCTTCAGTGTTGTATTTAACTGACCTTTGACCTCAGTCGTTCTAAGTGTTTTGTTACCTAAAACTTTGATAATGGTCACAATTTGATGAACAAATCAGACTGGTGCAATTTTGTAAACCTTTGTTCAGTAGAGCTTTGAAATGGAATCAATTTTATGTTTCTGGCATTGCATATGCTCAAAATATTATGTATGTTAACCACATATTAGGTACCAGTCAGCAGCCAGCAATACATGGTTTGAAATCTTAAGATTACAAATCTCCTGAAAAGGATATTTCTTTAAATTTTACGAAACTTAGTTGTATTAATATGAATATGTAGTAATACAAAAGTATGAAATAAGTCATAATACCCCATGATGATGCTCTCAATACTAATTTTGGAACTGGATATATACGGCCCCTTGATAATTAATCCAGCCTTCCTCCTCACATTTCATTCAGGGGACTGATATTATGCTGTGATCTGAAGCACACATATATTTTTATAATATAATGATAAGCATGTAAAGAAGTCTAAAACAGTATAAGCCACCACTGTGTGTGTGTGAAGAGCATTATTCAAACAAATAATTTTGAAAAGAAAGTGACACAAAAAGTATTCTTATGAGTGTCATATAATTCTGGAATATTTTGAGGTGAAATATATATCAGTAAAAGGAAATTGAAATCTTGGACAATGTTGTTATTAATTCTTTTTTTTTATTATATTCAGCATTGTAAAGTTTAAGTGACATTTGCCATTTGAAAATTAATATTGTACTTGTAAATTATAACTACATGAATGTGGTGAAAGCTAGATTTATCTTGAAGTAATGTCTGTCAAAGAGTGAACCTTTGATGATACATGTATTTTATTGGACATTCCAGAACTGTTACTTATTATTTTTTTGTTAAATAATCTTTTTCTGAAATCTCTTTCCCCACATGGTTTAAAGTCTGTTTACCAAAATATAATTACTCACGAAATGAAAGAATATTAACAATTGGTCAATTTTATTGATGCATGGACATTTTTTTGTTTTTGAGTAGATAAATAAGGTACATGATATTCTGCAACATAGTGTATGCAAAGATTCTAGCAACAAATTGCCTTATTGAAGTGCATAAATAATTTATGCCATATATTTATCGATATAATAATCAGAATTCAGGTATTTGTAAGTGCTACGTAATATTGCCACACACAAATGTTCAAAACTTGAGGTTTGGTAAAAAGTTAATTTTGGTATTAAAGTCAGTGGATCTCATTTGCAAACATCCCCACAGACCAGGAAAAGGTAACCCATGCCCTTAGGCTATTAATGAAGGGCATGTCTGTGAAATCTGAGGGTCAGTGATTGCCAAGAATTTGAAAAATGCAAAACAAAAACAATAGCCGTTTAGTGTACGTTCTATGGGAGGAATTTTTTTCTCGCGAGAAAAAAATTCAAATCCGAGTCTAACGGTCACTATAATTCCACCAAAACTGAGTTTCTAGTTCCTATATTTTGCTACAGGTTCCCAGATGGCATTTTCTTCTAAATGCCATTGTATTTACACAATGTTAATTTTCAGGCATGCAAAAGAGATCCCCTGCCTTTAAAGCCCAAGTTTAGTTTTGGGGATTTTTTTTTTATTTGAAAGCTTTATGCCTCAAAGTCATAACCCTGCAATAATAGATTCTGAATGTCTTTAGTTTTTTTTTTTAAATTAATTAATGAAAAATCCTGGGGGGGGGGACCCCCGAGATTTTCGACTATATTTTACATTATAGCATCCAAAGTGTTAATAAGGCGTTAAGGTTATATGAGTTATACCTTATCTGAAAGAGCATAAAGCTTTCAAATAAATAAAAATCCCCAAAACTAAACTTGGGCTTTAAGTATATTTTCTAATTATGAATGGGGTGGGAAAACATTGATGTTTCTCTGTAACACACCATGCCAAAATATGACCAGCAGGATATTCATCTTTTTTTTTTTGGGGGGGGGGGAGAGGGGGGATGGGTGTTGCAGTTCCAGTGAAGATTGGAGTACTTGATTGAAGTAATGAATATCAAATTTAATTCAGTATTTCAATTAGATACCCTTTTAAAGTGATAGGCTAACATTGTGGAGCTTCAATTTAAAAAATTGCCAAATTTTGATATCTGAACTACATAGTAGTGTTCATATGGACAAAACACCCTAGAATAAAAAAAGTTGGAAAGTTACACTGCATGGCAAGTTATGAATGAATAAACAATTAAACTCGGGCGAGTTTAAATAGCGTAGGTGTACACACAGTAAGTCATATGAAAATGTGCAGGATGATCCGATCAACTTACGATTTTCATCTTTTTTAAAGCACTAAATAAATCATTTTGAAATACAATTTTTCAGGGCGTCATTTTTAGACCTTATCGAGACAATGGTAGCATGGGGATCATGTACATCAGTTTTTTAACTGGTGGTAAAATGTTAGCCAATACCATTCAAGGCTTTAACCCTTTTTCTGTGTAGCTATTGCATTGGACTGTCAGCTGGTCTTGAATAATATTATGAAATTACATTTCTCTATGTCTTTTTTCATTTGATTGATATAATATCATTCATACCAATTGAATGTATTACTTTAATTTGTATTTAATGCATTAATACATTCTACAGGTTCTTTATATAAATGGTTCTTTCGAATTGGTGGTAATGATCAGTACTTATAGTTTTGGTGTAGGAAAGTGTAGTTATGTAATAGCTGATGTGTTACATTGAATGGTGAAGGGTTTTTTGCATGAAAAATTTATGTAAGGATGTAGATTCTGAAGAAATGTAACAATGATTAGAGGTCAACAGTTTGCATGAATGTAATACTTCAGCATGTGTTTCTGAAGTCCTGAAAATAAGCTTTCCACCATGCAAAGCTAGTGTATACAATGGCCAGCTAACATTTAAAACTGCACATTCATAATGATATCATTAATTTTGATTTTTAGCTCACCTGAGCTATTGCGATCGCTTTTTGTCCGTCGTCCGTCGTTCGTCGTGCGTCCTGCGTCGTTCGTCGTGCGTAAACTTTTATGCATTTTCAGCTTCTTCTTCAAAATGCATGATTGGATTTGGCCCAAACTTGGCAGGAATGATCCTTAGGGGGTGGGGATTCAAGGGTCCTCAAATGGTACACCTGGCCCCCCTAGGGGCCCAGGGGCAGGTAGTAGGTAGTTTTCAAACATCTTCTTCTCTAGATCCAGAAATAGTTTAGTTAAGCCACTTTGTGTGTAGATACCTCTATATGTGCTGAATTAATGTTCCTCATGACAATGCCCAGGGTGGCCCCGTTTGGCCCCCAAGGGGGGCAAAAGTTTGGGGGTATGGCCGTATAGGAATAACTCACATTCACATCAACGAATTTAGACCAAACTTGCTGGGAATGATCCTTAGGGGGAGTCGAAAGAGTATTGTGGAATGGTACACCAGGCCCCCCTGGGGGCCCAGGGGGCAGGGCCCATAAGGGCCCAAACTAGGTAACTTTCTAACCACAAGCCCATTTGTAACCAAACTTGGGTGGTAGATGCGTAACAGGGACCTCAATGTTATTTGGGGGTCAAAGGTCACATATGTAGGTCAAAGGTCAAATAAAGTCAAGTTTCTTCTTTTGTTGGTATTGGCCTTCTTCTCTAGATCCAGAAATAGTTAAGTTGAGCCACTTAGTGTGTAGATACCTCTATATGTGTTGAATTAATGTTCCTCATGACAATGCGTTGGGGGGGGGGGGCCGTGTGGCCCCAAGGGGGGCAAAAGTTTGGGGTAGGGCCCTATAGGAATACTCACATTCACATCAATGGATTGAAACCAAACTTGGTGGATGATCCTCAGGGGAGTCGAAAGAGTATTCGTGAATGGTACACCAGGCCCCTGTGGCCCAGGGGCAGGGCCCATAAGGGCCCAAACTAGGTAACTTTCTAACCACAAGTCCATTTGTAACCAAACTTGGATGGTAGATACGTAACAGAGGACCTCAATGTTTTTGGAGGCAAGGTCCCATAAGTTAGGTCAAAGGTCAATGTTAAGATACTAGGGCGTGGCTTGTTTTTATAAAACGGATGTTAGAATTTAATTTAACTTGACAAAATCAGCTATATGGCAAGGGGATGCAAGTTTTTCGATGCTGGTTCATTTGGCTACGTTGGTGCCTAGATATCAGGCTCCAAGGGCCAAAACTATATACATACATGTATAAGTGATGTTTTTTCTATGGGTGCCATAGAGAGTTTGCAAGACCTCAGGTGAGCGTCGTGCCCCCCGGGGCTCTTGTTGTTCTTATTGTTAATTCAGTGATAATGCATTCAACAAATTTGTGATCGCTGCACAAAATATGACAGTCACTTGTATTACACCTTAAAATTAACAGATTTTGTACATTGTCTTACACAGCTCTACTTATGATATGATACATTTTTTTTATGCCTTCGCATTTCAATAGCTAACTTTTACAAAAAATTATCTGCTACATTTTACAATGTTAGTCCTTCAGTACAAGAGGTTGGTATGGGATCGTCAAACCGCTTCATCCAAAATTTAAGTTTTGCAAGTCCTTATTTGTTTATTTTTCTTGCTCCCCCCCCCCCCCACCCCACCCTATAGCAGGTGTCGTAACAAAAATCAAAGCCTGTAAAGTTGAGTTCAGGCAACTCTAGGTTTTATTTTCCGTTTTCTGTTTTTTGTTTAATATATTTTTTGGCATATATCTGGGATATGAGGATCACCACCCCCCCCCCCACCCCCTTCTCATCATTGAGCTTCCTGTGTGCAATACAGGTTGTAGTAGTTTATGGGGAAAAAAATCAAGCGTGCAAACAGTTGTTTGCACTGATAATAAGTTGTAATAAGAATAAATGACACAATAATGTATTTTCCTTCTTCACCAAAACTAGCCCCTTATGGTTTGCCACGTTATTACGTGTATAACAAATGATTATTATGATACATGTATTAGTAACTAGGGTGTGCATGAATGGGTAAACAATCCGTTATAACCTGTTTTATGACCACGTCTCTTCATAGATGTATTAATATGATCATCTTTAATTATATTAGCAACAATAGATTTTTCCCTCGTCAAAATTGTCCTTGCAGCTTGGTCAAGTACAGAATTGTATCATCAACCATAAGTTTTATTGATAAGTATTGTGTTGTTTGTTTTCCATATTCCATTGCTGACGTGTGTACAAACCAAACGTTGGAATTTTGCTTCAGCCTATTCCATATATAATTTTTAACATTTACAATAAAATTAGTGCTTCTATCTCTATATTTGTCATTCATAATCTACATGTGCCTATGTGTGTAGTATAATTTATGTATAAATAGGGTTCAGTAATAAAGTTTAAAGTACATTTAAAATAATCTTTTGTTGTTGTTTTTGTATGTGATGAGACAGTCGTGGAAAATGAGTGAGGTGTTTTTGTTGTTGTTGCCTCTTGAATGTAAAGAGCAGTGGTATGATTGGGAGCAGTAAAAATACCTTGAGGACCAAATGGGTTGAAACAAATACTAATATACAGGGTGGCCCAGGAAGAATGCTACAACTACGATTGCTAATTTCTTCAACATCATGTGCAATATATCATTTTTTTTTTTTTTTCAGCGGGTAGAACATTCTTTTTCCAACAATATGATACCGGGATCATTGATTTTGAGTAATTCGTTTGGGTCTTGCGGCCATTTTTCAGAGGCAATGTCTTTTTCCAAATTTGCAAATTTTTCATCAGCGGCGGTCATCCGAACACCGAGATTCTCGCGTCTCAGTGTGTCATACCAGACAAACAGCGATGACAATGGAGATATAGCTCACATCGTCTTCCTTATGAAAGCGAGGGCATTCCTGCCCTTTGTCTCGACGGAACTTATTCTATGGCACACCGTAACGCGAGAATATTTCGGTGTTCTGATGATCGCTGGAGTTTAAAAAATAGCAAATTTAGGAAGTTACATTGCCTCAGAAAAATAGCCCTAAGATCCAAACATCTCAATCAAAATTAATGATCATGGTATCATTTTGTTGGAACAAGAATGTTCTAACCCATGAAATAATCACCAATGACATTTCGTGGATGATGTTGAAGAAATTAACGATCGCATGTGTAGCATTTTTTCTGGGCCACACTGTATAGTGGCTAGATAATTTTTTGGCTGGAAGGATTTGTGTTGAATTTGTTTACTTGAAGAGAAACAAGCATGATTGGAGATCGTCTTCAACTTGGGGTAAAACTATTCTAGAAACAAGTAAACTATGCAAGGATGCTGATGTGACAATTTTGGGGTCAAATGCTAACTCATTTTAAAAGAACTACCATAAGTATCTCTTGTGACAGGTAAATTTGTTGTGTAGGTTTTTGTGTGGGATTAATAGTAATTTAGTACTGTTACAGTATGTTCATGCTTGATTCACAATACAAATCTCTCCAGCCAATATTTACACTCAAGGCAGCGTACATACATTGGTATGTCCAAACTTGTTTGTTGAATTCATTTCTGGCCCTGATAGAAAATGATCCCGTATAAAGCTACATAAATTTCACCATCATATCATTTTTTTCTGATAATTGTACAATAAAAGAAAATTTATGTCAGATTTTTTTTTTTTTCACAGAAGAAACTTTAAACAATATGCACTGTACTTAATTCTGGGATCATCGTGTCTTAAATCGAAGACTACATTTACGTCCAATCTTACCATCTAACCAACCACGGGAAATTTGCTGATCAAGATGATAGAGGTGTACATGTACTTATATTCAGAAGTATGTGCGCTACAGATGTTTTATTCGTGCTGAATGTTAGTGGATTATGTAGTTTTAGTTTTGTTTGTGTTGCTGTTTGACTGATTTGGGTGGTCGGGTAATTTCACTTAAGAGAGAATTGTCTCAAAATCGTCAAATTTGTGTCTAGCATGATTGTGTAGTTACGCAAATTGGTTGCTGTGCAAATTCAAGGTCAGTAGATGATGAATTTATATTTGGTGGTCGAGATGAAAATTGAATTTTATTACACGGCAATTTCATAAATCAGTAGATAATTTGATTGATGATTCATACCATATTATCAATGTAAAGTTGTTACTTAAAAATTGTACACAGATTAAAAATTTCCACTAAAGTAACGGCTCTGTACCGTTCACTTCCGATTTTTATGTTGTTTGAAGACACCCGAGGGCGGTAGCTATTCGGGAAACATTCATACGTGAAAGAGATACAGTTTTCATCTTTGAAATGAAATGTTAATATTACGCTTACTTGAAAAAGATGTTTTTTCAGACCCGAGTAGGGATTACTTGTTCACTCGTTTAGCCTGGTCCATTTTGAAAGTCCATACACGCACATGGTGTACACCTTGTAATGACAGTGCCCCCCCCCCCCACGGGACAACTGGTCTTTCACAGTGTAAGGGGAGACTAGAACCGATATCATGTGTTAGAAGAATTATTCTTTAATTTAACTAAACACAATAAAAAAAAGTAACTACCCCCCTTTTTCAAAATACCATAACTTTTTAAAGGAACGGTTTTGAACAAAATAATTTTACAAGGGTGTTCATGCATTGATTGACTAACTTCCGTGTAAACATGTGATTGATCCGTCAAGTCTCGCATGAGTTAGCACGTATTAAAGGCAAAAATGTCACTTTTGAAAAGTCACAAGGGTCATTTTGAGGTATTTGTGATGCAGAATTTTGACAAATTCTGTTTCTGTTGAATGATAAAGCGCTATTAATCACCTATCGCTTGACCCCCTGACCCCTCTTTTGGCACTTTTCGTATATTTTACGCTTCAGTGAGCTCAATTTAAAAAATTCCATCCTTCCTCAATTTTGAAAGTGTAAAATCCATTAAGTTCATTGAAAAAAATTGAAATCCGATATTTTTCAGCAAAAATGTATATTTACATGTTGTGCGAACAGAAGAGGTTATAACCATGTCATGGTTCAGTGAGCACACTTTATAAATAAAGCAAAATATACCATTATTTACCATTATTTAGGCATATAAGAGGTGACTCCTGTGACTTTTGAAAAGTGGCATTTTTGCCTTTAATGCATGCTCACTCATGCATGGCTTGACGGATTAGTCTTATTTTCACACAGAGGTTAGTCAATGAGTGTAGAAATGTTCCTGCCAAATTATTTTGCTAAAACTTATTTCGTTAAAAAATTATGGTAGCTTGAAAAAGGGGGTAGTTACTTTTTTGTTGTGTTTATATCTGGATGTTGACTACTAGGCTAATTGTCCACAGACGTACTATAGGTTTACGTCTGTGTAATTGTCTAGAAATAGCGCCCTCGCATGATCATGATGATTATGGCTCTCTGATTCGGATTTGGATACTCATCGCTCATGAACACATTGTAATTGGTAGAAAATCCCGGTATGTATCTCACCTTAACAACATTCCACCTCTCTATCTTTCTGTGTTATCTATCAATTGACTCATTTATATATCTTTCCATCTACCAGAACCTCCACACTACATATAATCATCTAAGGCAGAAAACTGATGTGCAACAGACAACATAATGCAGTGTTTCCAAAACAAATTTATCAAACGTTTGTATGTTCGTACACTTTGAATCGTCAGAAAGCATATACATTTTGATGTCTCGATGTTTTGAGTAAAATCAATGATAATGTGGAAAAAGCTGTAAATCATTGGGAACTTTATAGCGTGTTTTTTTTTACTTTTACTATACTGAATGAGTTTTGGATAATAGACTTGTACCATTTCAATTGGTAAAATATTTGCAGAGAACGAGATATTTTTCCATAGACAGACTTTACTGTACTCCATCTACCTGTAGTTATCAGAAATTGCAACTCTTCAGATTCATTTAAATCAGTCTAAAAACTTATTTATTCAATGCTTCCTATTCATTATACACTCGTCGTTTGTATTTCTACTCCCTTATTTGTCATTTTCTTTTACCACTGCGCGTAGAGCACTCTATAGAGTGGATTTGGCGCATTATAAGTCACATGTTGTATTATCATTATTATTATTTATTATTATTATTATTATTATTATTATTATTATTATTATTATTATTATTATCATTATTATTATTATTATTATTATTATTATTATTATTATTATTATTATTATTACTACTACTACTACTACTACTACTACTACTACTACTCCCTGTAATGATTGATGTTTATTTTTAATTACTCAGAAACAGTACGACCCAACACTATTTAAACCAGGACTCTAATCTTGCAGGTACCACAATCCGTTACTTTTAAATCTGTTCACTTTCTCCTCATGGCCAGTAATCCAGTTATTATGTATCACAATTGGGGGAATTTTGTGTCGGCTTCTCCATG
>JZLH01S0034642.1:23568-43032 GCA_001188425.1 Eucidaris tribuloides
ACAAAACCAAATCCTTCAAAATTCACATGGAATGATTGTGAGTGTATTCTATATCCATGAAGTTTCATTTGAATTAGACATAACATGTGTAATTACAAAATTA
This sequence comes from Eucidaris tribuloides, assembly GCA_001188425.1. Lineage (NCBI taxonomy): Eukaryota > Metazoa > Echinodermata > Echinoidea > Cidaroida > Cidaridae > Eucidaris > Eucidaris tribuloides. Next base: position 23,672 of record JZLH01S0034642.1, read on the forward strand.
CCACATAAGCAATGAAACTTTATAGGGAATATATCTGGATATAAAAGTCACCCATTGTGTTTCATAAGAATTCAATTTTACTGACAACCAAAATGTATTCTATAAACATTCAAGGTTTTCGCATAAATACATGTCCAATCACATAATATTTGAGACGGAGAAACTTCAGAGAAATTTAATCCTTTTTTCCAGTCATGCACATAATGACCATGGCGCGGTGCATGCATTACCATATTACGATATTTTTTTTTCTTTTTTGTGTGAAGATGAATTTTTATCTTGTTGATATGAAGTCAGATTTGAATTTGTCTAAATCTGATATTTCAAATCTAAAAAAAAAGCACTGTCGCCAGGTGAAATGACGGCTATCCAATTTGTTACATGTGCTGTGTTAGGCAGCCATGTTTTCTGGCTGTACTATGATCATTTAACGTTTAAGAGATACGAGGTCTTGTTAACCCAGGGACGTTATAACATACCTGACAAATGAAGAGGTGTAACGTGGAATCATCTTCGTCACTGACAAGAACTTGGTTGTACCATGTTGACAAACAACCAATGATGCTGCCTGAGACCCATGACAATTTCGCTCAGAAAGAAAGCCTCTGAAGATGTATAACGCTTTTACAAGAAATCACCAGTTTATTGCTATACATGTATTACTCTGTATTTCCAGTTACAGATTCTTCAAACGTAGATTTGATGGTCTGCAGATGGCACTCTCTCACGAAACCCAATTCACATGCAGATACTTGATCGTACACAGGGCTCTAAGCGACTTTGTAAAGAAAATGTGGACAAAAGCGCCTGAGGAACATAATAGCACACAATAGATGGTGGTATTGATTTTAGGTAAAAGTGGTTTTGCGGGTCACAGTCTAGTGTTGTATCTTCGGTCTTGAACTGAAGTCACGTGGTGGCGGTCTGTAGGGATGGCACAGGATTAAATTAAGGGCCTCTTTCTACCCCCGTGGTTTAAGACACAGGCTATAAAAAATGTCAACTTGGATATCTGAGCTACATAATAGTCCTTAAATAGACAAATATCCTAGTATTCAAAAGTTTGGAAAGTTATACTGCTACTGGCAAGATATACATAAATGAACGTAACCCATGAATTTCCACAGTGGTGGAGTACAAAATAGGCTAGATCTACACACGGTAAGTCTATGGGAGGAATTTGGCATGGTGAATCAGGTCAACCTTACTACTCTTACATTTTCACTTTTTTAAAGCAATAGGCCTAAATAATCATTTTGAAATATAATTTTTTTCAGGGCATCATTTTTAGACCTTATAAAAAACATATAGAGCATGAAGGATTATGTAGCTCACATTTTTTTTTAAACTGTATCATTGTTAGCTTATGACTTTACGGGGGTGGATTGATATTTTGGTACTTATCACGAAGCATTGGGGACTGCTGCAGCATGCTCAGCTGCTGAAATAGCCTTCCCCCCCCCAAAAAAAAAATATATATATATATATAAAATAATAATAATAATAATGATAATAATAATAAATAAATAAATAAAAAAAATAGAAAATAAATAAATAAAAAAAATAAATAAATAAATAAATAAATAAAAAATAAATAAATAAATAAAATAAAATAGAATAAAAAAATAAAATAATAATATTGATAAATAAATAAATAAATAAATAAATAAATTAAAAAATAAAAAGATAAAAATAATAATAGAAAATTAAAAATTAAAAATAAAATAAAATAAATAAAAAAAAATAAAAAATAAATAAATAAATAATTAAAAAAAATATGTAAACGGGTAGGTGCTGGCTCATGCATGCAGGGTGATGTTTATTGTTCTGAACATACAAATTTACTATACATCCGTACCTGAAGGCTCGTTTATCCGAAAATAAGGGTTGTCTTTGAGCCTTGGGAATAACAAACCGTCGTAAAAACGAACTTTCGGAATAACGACACGTAACCATTGATGTGGCTAATCGAGAGAAGTCCCTTTGAAATTCCAGATTTTTATTTATTCGAAAATATAAAACATTGGCTTCCACTAGCAAAATAGATACATAAGTGATATTATCATGACTGTATGACATAAAAAGAATTTAGAGGCATGAAAAAAACATTTTACTGTGGGAGACTGCGGGTACTTGAATTTGTGAGATTTAGAATTAACGAAAGAGTGTACACTTTCCAGCTAGTGTCTTTCATTTACCCATTTAGCTCTCATCATCCCATATCTAGCTTCCCCATGACCGAGCTAATAATAATATACATTCTACAATGTTGTTCTTATCTCATCATTTCTTGTTCTTCATTTACACTTCTATAATCAAAAGTATAATCATGTAAATCAAACAAACACCGTGTTTGTTCGGCATGGTACGAGATTAAAGGGCATTAACAAGATTGGGAGGAGAAAAATGCCTTCGAACCAAACTGGTTGAAAGATATACCAAAGATATACCAGCTGGAATGTATCTCCTGGCTGGATGGATTTATCTTGAATATGTTTACTTAAGGAGAATCAAGCATAAACATACCAGCACTTTATTTCTCTCGAGCCCAGAGAGAGAGAGAGACTAATCCAATAGACAGCTTCATAACAAATTTGTCTGGCACAAGGCATACTGATACTGATGGAAGTTATTTTAAAAAGGGGGCAATTTTATACTATTAAATGTTCACAGTAGAATCCTTGCGTAGTTGATTTTAGAATAGTTTACTCCAAGTTCAGGACTACCTCCAGCCATGTCATGCCTTTAATATTAATCGTTCAACGTTGATTTGTAGTAATCTCACGATCACAAAGGAGGAGCATATATACCGAACTTCTTAAGTCCAGTGATCGTCATCAAACCTGCCGATAATAGACGCACCACTGCACGCACCCATACTAACCCAATTCTCCCATGACGTCTCCAACTATTACGTCACCCCAAAAAATGAGTAGATCAAACTATTACATGTACCCCAATATTGTCAATAATTGAATGAAAGTTCAACCTTGCATTTTGTGGGTTTGTTGGGTATTTAACTGAAGATCGCATTTTCTCAGAATGGATAGTGGAATATAAACAAAGTCTCCGCTCAGTTTAACAATTTACATTTTAAATTCATTTTAAGTGTTGAATCAAAGGTAAGGAGTTTGTTATTTATCTCAACTGAAAAACTTAGTACCTCGTCCTAAAACTCTTAAAAAATATTGATATTTGGGTGTCAGTTTTTATCCAGTATAATAACGTCGTCGTAACGACACCTCTACTGAAAAAGTTACACATGATACTCACGGTATATTGTATTGTTAGGCATAGAACAACTTTTTAATGTTATAGAAAAACAAGAATGACACATTAACCTACCAAATATCTGACAAACGACAAAATATAGACGTCAAATTTCTGATTTGCCTGAAATAAAATTTGACGAAAAAAATGTTAAATGTAAATTGTAAATTTTGTAAGTGTATATAGTGTAAATTTTGTTGAGTGTAAATAGTAAATTTCTGTAAAACTCAGGAATAAATATCATACAATGAAAAATACGAAGAAATTGGGTCCTTAAGTTTCAGCATTTCTGGGCTTGTTTGTGAATTCACAGACCGAAATCCCGAATTTAGACGGTGTCACTCCTCCCCATTTTCACGGTCTTCTGGTGACAACCATGCACTTACCAGTTTGCATGTTCGCTTATTTATACCATCATTTAATTGGTAATTGATCACAGATATTATACCAACATTGAGGTTTATTTTTTCTTGGACCATGGACGACACTTTATTTCAAATTGTGGAATTCAACATGATATCCTGCTTAAAATGAGTTTGCACACAGAAACAAAACAGGGATGTAGTTTGAAGGACTTACAAAACAACAAAAACAAAATCGTATCGCGACTGGTTTACGAGAATTTAGCAGGCTAAAATACCCTTTAAGATCGAAACATAATAAAAATGACAAATCTTGATATGTTTAAGAAAATAATATTTCCAAAATTCATATTATGTAACTGTATATGTCGTACACTTAAATACTCACGTAAGCACTCAAATAGTCTTATATCGCCCCCCACAACCAATGCATCAATGAAGTATGTCAGGACTCATCTATAGTCGGATGTGTGCAGAGCGTGGAGGATTATCATCAAGGAGTTGCTTGATCGTCTTTATTCTCAACCTTTTAGTCGGTCCAAGTTTGTTTAACAGGTGGGGTTAATCTTTGCATATCTTAAGATCGGTTGATTCAAGCATCAGTTCTCGGGTCTCATTGCATTGCCTTTCTTCAAATCACATCTTTTACATACTCAGTGAGGAGTGGACGTGATATACTGTAGCCTAGTGCATGGTGCTATTTATTTCGTATTAATGGTGCTCATGGAATGATCAAAACGGGTATGTATTCTCTCTTATATATCTAATTAAATTTTTTTAAATTGCTGACTAGGATTCACTGTTTTGTGAGGGTGGGGTTACTATATTTGTTAGATTTTTATTGCTCGTTTTTGCGTTCTTTTACACACTTTTGTCATAAGGTTTCAATATAAAAGACTTAGATGATTATGAGTTGGTTTTATATTTTATTTTGACTTTTGATGATAAATATGGAATCATAACATGTACACAATATTGTATATTTAAGGGGTACGAATTGATGTCACCATTTCCCCATCTAAATCAGAAAAAATGAGCCAATGCTGAAAATGTAAGTTGAGAAAACCAACAAATTTGAAGAGTATTACTAAATTCATTATCTATGTTAGACATGCATTTCCTTGATTTCTTTTGGTGTATTCGTTTGAACTATAAACAGTTTTTTGTCATATTAATATCTCATATCTAAAACCAAAAGAGTAACTTTAATGTAATGGTGCAGGTTTGTTTTAAACGTTACTTTCTTGTAAAATAAAGCGATAATATTCTGCTTAGTTAATGCCAACATCGAAAAAATTACTGACATGATAATATTTCATTTTCTCCATCCCCGCAGCGTCCTGTAATACTCGTCGTGCATCGTGGTGGCTCAGGAGAGAGCTGCTGTCACCACCTGTCAATAATACGTAAGCATTGCTCCACTTTTCAGGAATTAGAACATATATTTTTTGTGTTATAATTATAGCATTGTATTCGATATTACAAGTATCATTTCATATTTGGTATTTACTACAATAATCTGCGAAAATTTACTTGTTGTTTTGACTCACATGTAACCCTATATAGGGGTTAATATTTTCTAAGACACATAGACGCTCTTTATGTCAACCTCTATATTCCCATACAATTCATTTGTTGTTTTGACTCACATGTAACCCTATATAGGGGTTAATATTTTCTAAGACATATAGACGCTCTTTATGTCAACCTCTATATTCCCATACAATGTCTCTCGTGTAATTTTTTTCTTTAATGTACACAATATTATATTAATCATGTATCTTCAGTTCGTTTTATTTTACACTTTTTATATCACATATCATGTATTATGTAATGTAGTTTTATGGAAAATGAAATAAATTAATTTGATTTGGAATTTTGAATATATTTTGTTAGACAATATGAAGTTGGTATTGCATCTAAAAACTAAAAAAAAAAAGATAACAAATCATGGACATTGAGACACGTTCTCATTGGGGAAAAACAACTGTAGCTGAAGTAAGCAATGATTGTTAAATGGGAGCTACATATATGACAAAAGAAAAGTAACTACATAAGGAGCGAAGCGAAAAGTTGATAATGATTTTGTTGTCTAAAAGTAGAGAAATAAGAACAATTAAAAGGTTCTCCTATAGTCCAATGGAGATTATTATTTGTATCACCACCATTCCCATCCCTCCTCCTCAATCACGTTTTCTTAATTTGTTGTATCTTTTGTCTTTCAGCATGACTACTTGCGTTACAAAATGGGTGTTTCTAACATGCATATTCATACCTTGCATGACGATGTCCTTTCTGTATTTCAGATACGGTGAGAATTTATTTTCTTTTATACTAACATTATGTATGAATTAATTCAATACCGAAGGAAGATAGGAACACCAATTAATGTTACGCTAGTCTCGTAGAATTAAAGATAACTTCATAATTGTTTTATTTTCGATTTTTCTTCGGTGTATTACTTTTCTTATTATTCTAAGCAAAAAAAGTGAAAAAATGACATAAATTATTAAATTGACGGTATGATTATTCTGTTCTGAAATCCCTGTTCGAATTACCGTAAATTGACATTGCATAATTTAGATCGTTGGAAAGTAATTTTGGAGTCGTGCGTATGCTACGACCATGCAATTCAGTCCCATTAGCAAGAAAGGTGAGATATTTCCAATGGTAATGTATTCCAATATACATATACAAACTGATATCAAAATAAATCACTGTAACAGACAGTTGAAATAAACTGTGATTACGAAAGTATTTCATAATATTTGTATATTTCAGAACAGTCGATGGCAACAGCAGCACGGAGGAACCGCCTATCTCCCAAATCTGTGAAATTAGATGATGCAAACACACAGTTCCATCAGAGGCAGATTGAAGTAGCTCAAGCAGTCCAACGTGAAATATTTACGCAGATTTACGATGAAACTTCATCGGAATCCGAAGAGGTGACGATTGCATATATGCTGGCAAATCTACCAAACAGGTCAGATATCTCAGTTATTAAAGTTAAGAGAAATACCACAGAAGTGGTTGATTTACCGGCATCATACCCTGAAACGACTAACCGACAACCTCCAAGCCCCATTCTTCCTTCCGCAGTCGGTAAGAATACTTCTCTGAAATCAATATCAAATAATGCAACAATACTCAAGCGAAATGAGAGTTCGACGACGCCAAATGCATCCGTGAGTAGCGTCGGAAATAAGACGAACACAGCCGTCCACACCACGCGACCTCCTCCGGTGATATTGGCCTCGACGAACGCAGCTTTCCTGGATTTCACCGACAACTGGTTGGAAAGTTTAAAGCGATGTGGGATTACTTCAGGTATCACGATGGTGGCCGAGGATCGGGAGGCGTACGACTATCTGAAAAACAGGACCGACATCGACATCGAAGTGTTGATGACGAATGATGCGGAATCGCCCACGGAAAAATTGCTCTTCGATTCACCCGAGTATAAACGTCTCGTCAACAAACGACCAAGTTATATTCTTCGGTTGCTTGAAAAAGGACAAGATGTCCTATTTTCCGACGTCGATACGGTGTGGCTGCAAAATCCATTCCCCTACTTCCGTCGCGACTACGACATATGGCTCCAGGAGGACCTACACCGACCAGTCATCTACTGTGCTGGCTTCACGTTCTATCGGTCGACAACCATGAGTATTAGACTCGTTCAGGAATGGGTCAAGCGACTCGGGAAAAACCCCAAATTTCCGGACCAGCGAGTTCTGAACACGCTGCTCAAGTTTAGGAAGTATCGCCGATGGTTGAAGAGAGCTGTCATGGATCCTCGACAGTTTCCGAACGGGAGACTTTTCTTTGATCCCGCCTGGAGGAAGAAGCACGCTAAAGTAAAACCCGTCATGGTCCACAATAATTGGATAGTTGGCCACGATTTGAAAGTGGATCGTTTTAAAGAGCAAGGACTATGGTATTTAAATACGAGTGCTCCGACGTCCCCATTACAGAACGCTACGACACACAGTTAACTGTATGTCATTATTAATTAACTTATTACAAACGCAAAATATAGTAATATCACAAGACAGACCTCGAATTGGAAAAAGTTCTTATAACATTTTTTTTATCCCAAAATACCGAAGTATGTTTCTATGCAACTATAAATTTTATCCGTTTATAAGCAGGGTTGGTTCTTTGAATGAATTCACCCTTTTATATTATTGTATTTATATGAAATGATACTGTGACTGTTGTGATATTGTTTACACCAGAAGTCAAACAAATTCAACCATAATCGAGTCATGGAATCACTTAGTAAATAAAATGGATTTGAACTACAACGAAGTATTCAATGTATGAAAACTAATGAGAAATACATGTGAAAATTAAATAAGATCCTGTGAATGAATTCAAGGAGTTTTGTATTATGCGTATATCGTGCGTTGGTGTGCCTTCATTCTGGGGAGATACGGTGTGTTGTATCTCAACGGCTTTTAAATCTGATCGATTGAACAGAAAATCAGACACAGATTTATGATAAATACCCAAACTGACATCTGATTCATTTCTTTATCATTTCTTCCGAATGCAAGAAGCTCCATTATCTCGGAAACGTATGGCAACTGTACGGTAAAGGCACCAAGCTTTAGTTCGCTATCCCTCACTCACAATCACAATCACATCTGTGTTCCTTCTTTCCAAACATGGCAATTAAGGACAAGGAAGAAATTTTCAAGCGCTCTGCACAAACATCTGCAGTTAGTATGGGCAACCCTGATTTCACAGTCTCGTTCTGAGTGATGCTCCGGTGAAGCTGTTCCGAATACCATATCCAGATCCAGATCCCGGTAGCAGTAGCATTACCATTATATAAGATGTTCCCTTCTTCATGTATGTAAATGTACTGTGCAGATATTGTATAATTTAGATTTTTATCATTATTAAGATGCTGTACCATGATAAAATAGTCGTTCAATTAAGATTAAACCTTGGGCTAACTTGCCACATTCTTTCTTCTCCAAACCATACATTTCTTGTTTTTATATTGGAACGTGAAACTGTTCCTTTTTTCAGAATAATTATGTAATTATAGAATAAGACATGTGGTGCGTTTTCGTTCCATGATGTTATTAACCCGCTGCCCTCGTAACTCTGGGATTTTCAAAATTTTGGAGGCAATGTAGTTTGCTTCTAACGGAGAGATGTGTCCACCACATGCACTAACAGGTCACTTTGCAGTGGTCTGATCTGAAGGGTTAATTGTTCAACGTTTGTTTGCAGTGAGCCCACGATCATAAAGGAAAGGCATGTATACCAGACTTCTTAAGTCCTGTGATCGCTAGCATCAAAGAAAGCCAATAAAAGAACCCACCCATATTTGAGGAACACTGTACGCAGTGACGTCTTCGAATATTACGTCACCAAAGAAGGAAAAGGATCTCCATTTCCCTCCATTTCCAAATCTTCTTTATATACAGTGTGTCCCAGAAAAAAGGAAACCGGATTTCATGACAAAAATATTCTCTCATAATGAATAATTTCTTCAATAAATTAGGTATCATTGTAAAGCTCAGTTCCTCTTCTTTCATTTGATACATAACTTATTATTCATCGTCCATGCATTATGGAATTAAAACAATAGATATTGCTGCTATCAAAATTTCATTTGCACGCGCATATTCCATCTTTAAGTACATTTTCATGGTATTAAATGTAATTATTTTTAAGAAACTAAAGCATAACATAAAAAATCATAATTTCTTCTTTTATCTGACATCTCATGCGTAAAAAATGAATAATGTATGCCGGGGAACAAGTAAAATTAAAACATGCCTGTTTTAGCATGATATTGAGAATGATCTTGCTCGGGGCACAACAATAGGCTCTGAATCATGTTCGCCAGGTAATTTCTTGGTTGCTGGCTGCCAAATCCAGAAAACAGGGTTAATGAATGGATTTTGGAACATTTCTGAAAACAAGCCTCTTTTCAAATTGTCTTTTCTCACTGATGCATTGCCTATTTTTCACAAATGTGGTATCAAATGAAAGAAGATGAAATCGGTTTTTTAATGATGTCCTTCAATGTCGAAGATATTATGAATACATTTAAGTATGACAGTTTGAATTTCAAATTTGCTCGTGCAAATGATTTCATGACTGCATCCTTTCTTATTGTCTTTGCTCAGTCATGCGTGAATGAGAATCTTTGTGACCAGTATCAAATTAAAGAAGAGAAAATATACTTTCCAACCACGTACGATTTTTTTTCCATATTTGTTATTAAGATATAAAAAATATCTTCATCAATCTCGGTTTCTTTTTTTCTGGGACGCACTGTATAATCATTACTGGCTTATCTTTTTATATATTACATCATATTCGTCATTTCCATCACAAATATCCTCTGCTTAACCCTCGTTATCATCTTCATTGTTCTTCGAGCTTGTTGTTGTTGTTCTTCTTCTTCTTCTTCTTCTTCTTCGTCGTCGTCTTCTTCTTCTTCTTCTTCGTCTTCTTCTTTTTCTTCTTCTTCTTCTTCTTCTTCTTCTTCTTCTTCTTCTTCTTCTTCTTCTTCTTCTTCTTCTTCTTCTATTCTCTACATCCTGCTATTGTTTCTTCTTATTTTCTTTTTCCTTGTCAGTTTTTTCTTCTGTTGCCCTCTTCATCTGGTTCTTTATCTTTATCATTTTATCTACTTTGTCTTTTACTTTTTCATCCCTTTCTTTTTACCTCTTCATTATCCCATTCTCATTTGAAATGTGAATAATTGTGTGTATCATGGTCTGTTGAGGGTTATACAGTGCGTCCCAGAAAAAAACCAGAACTACCGAACAAAGGCACATTGTGCAGAAGCATTGGGACGTATGATTGAAAAAAGGCAAGTTCAAAATCAAATTTGACTAGTGCTTTTTCAAATGATATAGTAAGCAAATTTATTTATTTATTCATCTCTGAGTACCATTACTTTGAATATGTCATGTTAAGAACAATTTGCTACACTGTATGTCATACACATCAGGCAAAAAAAAAAAGAGATGGACACGCTAAAGCCAACAAGTGTATCAAATGGTTTTTGACTTCAAATTTTAAAAGTCTTGGTACTTAGAGATGTATGAATAGATAATTTTGCTTAATATGTCATTTCAAAGATCATAAGATTATTTTGGACATGCGTTTTTAATAATACGCTCGATTGCTTCCGCACACTAAGCCTATATCTTAGTATTTTGTTTGTTTGTTTTTGCTGGGACGCACTGTATATATGATTTTGTGGATAATTGAATCTCCCCAAGGGAGAAACATAAACCAAAAGCTGTATGTTACCACCACAAATAGAAAATAATATTACATTCGACATTGACACAGAATATTAAATCATATAAGTATACAGTGCGTTTCAGAAAAAAAAACGAAACGAAACCATTTGCTACACTTGTTGGCTTTAGCGTGTCCATCTTCTTCTTTGCCTGATCTGCATAGTGTCAAAACCATTAAGTGTAGCAAATGTTTTTTGACATTAGATTTTTAAAATCATGGTACTCAGAGATGCATTAATAAATAAATGAATTTGCTAACTATATCATTTGAAAGTGCATAACAATTGTAATTAGGATGTAATACGTTTGTAAATAAGTTATGTGAGTGTGTGTATGTGTGTAAGTGTGGATGTGTGTTTGTGTGTGAGAGAGAGTGTGTATGTATATGTGTGTATGTATGTATGTATGTATGTGTGTGTGTGTGCGTGTGTGTGTGCATGTGTGTGTGCATGTGTATATATGTGTGTATATGTGCGCGCGCGTATGTGTGCGTGTGCGTGTGTGTGTGTAGTGTGTATGTATATGTATAGTGTGTGTGTGTGTGTGTGTGTGTGTGTGTGTGTGTGTGTGTGTGTGTGTGTGTGTGTGTGTGTGTGTGTGTGTGTGTGTGTGTGTGTGTGTGTGTGTGTGTGTGTGTGTGTGTGTGTGTGTGTGTGTGTGTGTGTGTGTGTAAAGATTTTGTCATCTAATGTATATAACTGGTAAAATTATGTGGCTGATAATATATGGAACAATACTGGTATTTTTTATATAAAGTTATTTTGATACGATATTGTTCTAATGCCCATTATTTCGTCTGTTCAAACCCAAGTGGTCTGGAATCTCGATTCAAATTCGTTTACTTAATGCACTTTAGTAAAATACAACACTAAAAATATATTCCAAAAATAAAAAAATACATAGTAATGTACACAGGTATGTAGGGGTAATGCAGGAAAGAGGAACAACAGAAGAACATTTTACATGTAAACATGTACAATTCTATACAAATGCAAGACAAGGACAGATACCGAACGTTAAAGGGGATATATGTCAATGTTAATGCGTGAAAATGATTATCTCTTGCACAATGTATTTGTCCAATATTATTTTATATTTACACTTAAAAGCTGTAATGGACTGATCGGATCTTATTTCAGCGGGGATGCTATATTGAAACATTAAAGGAGAATTTTCCCCGGACATTAACGGGTTTTTTTCAAGCGAATCCGGAACATTTTTATGAAACCAACAATAGCAGTTTTAGTAAATTTAATAAAGCCATTGATAAGATATGATTTTTCAAAAATTTGAATAAATCTGTGTGTTGCCTTCTGTAGATGGTAGTTCTGCTGAAGTCTGTGATGTCACATTCTCCATTGAGTTTCTACATGAATTTTCATTTTTAATGACAAATAAACGTTCAATCTTCTTGCTTCTCCTGGGTTAAGATTAGTCTGCCTACTTTGTACAAAGGACTAATTCAACGAATTGTTTTGTTGCCTGCTCAGAAAATAAAAAAAAAAAAAAACTATGACATCTGGTGTTAGATCACAGACTTGATCAGAATTGCCATTTACACACAGCTACAAACATATTTACATATACAAAAACGTATCTCTTGAATGGCTTTCCCCAGGGGCGTCGATCCTGGGGTGGCAAGGGGGACAGTCGCCACCCCAATGAAAATATGTTTGCCCCTCCCCCAATAGTTTTGACAACTTGAAAAATTCATTATATGCAATGCAAGGATATGTTTAAAAAGCATTGGAAAGCACTATAAAATCATTAAACTTAGCATAAAAATACTGTTAAACACACAAAATTGTTGATTTTTTTTCAAAATCCTGCATTGAAATTTGGCGCCGAAAATTTTTGACCTTTTTTTTCACTTTTGCCCCCCCCCTCCCCCCAATACGAAACATAGATCGACGCCCCTGGCTTTACCAATTTTTCTAAAACTTTCACTGGCGAACATCATAAAATGTTCAGGGTTCACTGAACCCCACATTTATGTGTGGGGGAGACTTTTGCTTTACGTAGGGATTCTTCACAGACATCACAAATATGATTCAAGTGCATGAGCAAACATCACGCTGAGGAAATCAAAGGTCAGGCTGGCTGCACTTTTTTAAAATGTTGTTTGAAAAACAAGTTAACAATTAGGTTGCTTATTATGATTAATCTGAGCACTGATAAATCCAGCGAGAGATGGCGGTAAAGTTTCCCCGACCCCGAAAGAACACCTATTTTCTCGCAAGAATCAAGAGATGATAGCATCCAGCAGAAGTTCTTGTCCAAGGAAGACACAAATTAAACCCTCATTTTTTCACGATTATAGGTATCTTGCTAGTCAACGTTAGCTTCACAAGAGATGTGGAAAATGTAACGCGATAATTTATAAGTATGTAAGCTAAGTATGTTCATTAATAAAATTAGCGTCAGCAGATACCCAATCAATTTATGCCAAAAATATATTCTGGGGTAGGGGAAAAGTAAATATTCCATGGGTGGAATAAAAGTGGGAAGGAATCCTCGAACGTTTGACAACCCCAAATAATATGAGGTTTGTTCACGCGTTGGTTTGAACGAATATAGAGCAACGCCTTGATTATGCATATAGAACCTACTACAGTATCTTTTCATGTCAATGAAGTAACAATGTTGCGTGCATGAATGTCAAAACACTGTCGTTAAAGGAGGACCCTTGGACACGTAACCCTTGCCAAATACTAGAAGGTCATATCAACAAAGGAAGATCAACTTTAAAGATAGGAAATTGCGTTCAAGTGCTACAATTTACTTTATGGTACAGTTTATTTGTAGGACCTATCTTAACTTGCTCACCCTCAATCGCGGACCCACCTTATAATTTATATTGATTCTCTGAATCGCTATCTGCTTGACCTTCTCACGGAATGGCAAATAAAGAATCAAACCAAAATAAACACAATACGACCAAAGATGTATCTTTTAAACGTTGTTTATTAACATGTCCACCATATGATTTTACTTGAATTTATTTCAATTTTCTGTCACATAATTGAATGAAAGAGCAATATAATAAGTGTATCTTTTGTCTGTGCTTGCATTTTATAACATTGTAGAAGCCCCATTTAAAAAAAATGTCAAACTTTGCCATCTGAAATATTTGACAGTGTTTGAATGGAGTTAATCAACACCCTAGAACACAAAACTTCCGACAGTTATGTCGAAAATTCTGCAACACAGCAGTCTTTGAGGGGAAACTGGAATGGTAGTTCAATGATTTTCACTTTTTAAAAGCATATAATGACCATTTTTTTTTAGCATTTTGCAAGTTTGCCAGGGCTTCATTTTAGACGTTATCATAGACACTGATAGCATGAGGAGTCATGTAGATCAGATTTTTGTTTTAACTGGAGACATTGTCATACGATGTCTTTAAGATATATTAACATATTACTGGGATAATATCAGTTCACCTCAGCAGTTTATCCTGGCCATGATAGAAAACTTGAACCATTTCAGTACCACACTCAGACTATCACATGCAATGTCAATGAAGATTGGTTGCATTGGCACTAAGAGGGTTAAATGGAAAAGGCAAGATGTTCTTCAGTGTTTTAAGATTATTTGTCATGCACCATGAAACTTGTTCAGAGGATTGGAAATGTCACGTCGGGAATCAAACTAACAACACACAAAGACACAGATAACACACATAACATACATACATACATACACGCGCGTACACACAATCAAACACACACAAACATACATAAACTCACGGCGCAAACATATCACGCAAACATACACAAACATACATAAACATAATACATAAACACAAACATACACAGACACACACACACACACACACACACACACACACACACACACACACACACACACACACACACACACACACACACACACACACACACACACACACACACACACACACACACACACACACATAGATAACGAAACTATTATATCTCTTGGTATTTCCTGATACTTGAGTAAATAAGACTCCTGATCTCAATTTCACTATAGCAACAAATTACATATACTGGTGTTGGTTTTATTCTGACGCGCAGAACGTTAAATAAATATCTTTATGCTTCAGTACCATCTTTAATGCCATCATCAAACAATCGGTCCAAAGTTACAAAATTATGGAAGATAAGACAGGCTGATACTTGACCGTCATATCAGATTGAGCACTGAATGAAGATCATACGACAATGACATTGCTGATTGTATACAGTATCTCATGCAGAGACGTGGAATACTGTATTTGTCAAGACATGTTGAATCATACATTCACAAACACGTTTTATGTCATAATCATTGAAAAAGAAACCATTGGCTATTAAACCTTGGAAAGAGAGAGATAATTCACCGATGCATGAGGTTTTAATTCGTTTCAGAATGCATGAACTGTAGGCCTATACCGTCAATAGTCCCTACAATCGGTTTTCAAAATAAAGCCACGTTCATGATTGGAAGTTTATTTAACCTTGATCACAAGGAAGTTCTTATATAAATTGTGCTGATTTAGAGTGTTTCCAAGCTCGTATTATCCACCACGCTGATAGTCATCATTGTCACATGACAGTACTATGGGAGCGGGAATTCCCCTAAGAAAAATTTGGTCATAAATCAGCACCCGCGAGGGTGAAACTTAATAATAACGTGGGTATTTTTTTATTTGACTGTGATTTTTTTTTACAAAATCTTCAGCCTCGTCTATACAGCGCGATATTTAATTAGACTCTATTATCATTATATTATATCATTTTTTTTTCTTCGAGCAGTATCTGTTTTCTGTCATTATAATGTCCTTACAACGTACAACCCTGTTAAATAGTGGTTGGTAAACATTAAAACAAGTATGTAAGCCTATTATTAATAACCTGTGATAATCTATAACAGAATTTATACTGCTTTCATTGATACCGAAAGGAGGAAGTAGAAGCTAGATATCTCAAACTGTATCCCACATCAAGCATCGCAACATAAAGTCGAATGTTTATTTTCAAATTCGAGCCCGTTGTTTGACTTTATTTTCGCAGGGTTTCAGTCCGAGGGCCGATCGCCTGGTATCGATCACCACCCGCGTCAGGTATCGGCCATCCAGAACACCCTCGACAAGGTCTCAACATGCATTGGCGTCCTGGTCTTCCAAACAGACTGTTTGGAGATGGTGAGACGGCAGGAGAAACGATATGCTGTTGTCATGGTGTGTATAGATATACAGCTTTGATTTCTTTTTACTTCTTTGCACGCTGACTTTATTCTGAGGGATAATAATGACACTATTGTTTTCATATTCTCTTTTTGAATTTTGCTTTCCTTATTTCCATCATATGCACCATCTCTTTTTTTAGTGTCCCTGTGCGAAGGTGAAAGGGAAAAATAATTATTAGCGATTGTTCAATTTAATTGTACGATTGTGCGCAGGTGCACCATTAGCGCATAACAGGGTTAAATACCTGATCTGAAATTTCCTTCCTTCTCTCTACTCCCCTTCTCTCCCCCCTTCTTCTTTCCTCAATATATCCCTCCCTTTTCCTCCCCCGTTTTTTTTTTTGGTTATCTGACAAAAGTAATATATAACTTGCATTAGAATATAGTCAAAGTTAATTACTCGTACATTTCACCTCAGTGACAGCTCGATTCGTGCATCATCCCTTCCACAAAGTGACACACTGCTGACTGTTATGAGAAATAGAGTTGTAGACCCTTTGAGATGTATAAAAGACCAAATCACTTCATAACTGCAAACTTAAATTCAATCTAAGAAAAAGTCAATAAATTGTTAATAACTATTTAAAATTGTAATATATTGTACGATTTTATTCAGTGAAATAATTATTTTTCTCATTTTCCCTCTAATTAGGATCGACTAATAACTTTGGATGTGGCGGATGATTTTATAGTAAAAGCGAAAGAACTTTTCCCAAAGAGACGCGAGTGGAATCTAGCGCTAGATGACGTGTAACGATGTAAAAGCAAAACAGACCATGTTTAAGACCGGAGTGTGTCTTGGAAGAGACTGGAGATTTCAGCCAAGATAATGACTTGGTTTACACTTTGGCTTATGGATTATCATATTTATGCCAAGACTGTACATCATACTCCAAAGCATGTTTGGATAGACCTAAGAATAAAAACAAAAGTATGGTGATTCGTGAGCCGCTCGAAGTACTGCCTCACTTTCGAATGGATAATACCGGAAAGGAGTTCTGTTCACTACCTTTGGATGTGTGGATAATTACAGGCTGTAGGAGACTACTTAGCGTTCTTATGGGATGAGAGAAAGGAGGTTGGGGATAGACGAACTATGTATTACTCAAGTGAAAGATAACATCAAAGATCTGATGAAATATTTTCAGCGAAACCAAAAGGAAGAATATTTTTTTGTGTGTGGAT
The DNA here is from genome assembly GCA_001188425.1 of Eucidaris tribuloides. NCBI lineage: Eukaryota > Metazoa > Echinodermata > Echinoidea > Cidaroida > Cidaridae > Eucidaris > Eucidaris tribuloides. The sequence goes on from JZLH01S0034642.1 coordinate 40,986, forward strand.
AACTATAACAGGAGCTGTGGCAAAGGACAAGTCAGGTTCGTATGGGATGAGGAAAGGAGGTTGAAGACTTAGATGGAACTAAAACACAAGTAGGGAATTACATCAAATGTCTGATGAAAGACTTGCACAAAACAAATTAATAAACAGATACTGACGCTATCTGACGGGGCGGAGACACTCCCCACCACTTGATGAGGTGCAGACCATGCACAGGACCATATACCACTAATGATGCTCTCTTTGATTGTCATGTATAAATAAAGCTACATTCATGAAAGTCAGTTTATAACTCCAAATGCTATTTATGAGGTCTTTTTTATCCTACCGTAGGACAGAATGCACCTCCTTCCAGCCCCTCCGTAAAAGGAACCTCACTCACACACACATTTTGAGAACACAATCGATACGTAATCGTGGGAAGGATGTCATGGAAATATGCTTATACCTGATACCGAGCTTCCGGAAACGTAACTTTCAAAGTAAACGCAGTAACCTGGTTCTCAAGGAAGACAGACCTACGGAAGACAAAGCTCTGTAAAAAGTTATAGTTTACGATCAGGACGAATGTGATTGAGATTCTCATGAGTTTTAAAATTTTAATTTTACATGTAGTTTTAATTTGTAACAACCTTAACATCGTGTAGGCAAGGTATCAACCACTTCTGTAAACTTTCTAAGCCAATGATGATCGGTCTACACCAGGGAGGTATACTTCTCCTCCATGGCATGGTCACACGTCTCCCAGTGTTCAGTGTAGGATTAATCTTTTTATCATGTAGTCTCGTTTACCTTTCTTAACTTTTCGAAGTCAATTATCAGGGCATCTTCCATCTCAATGTTATGTCCTGTACTGGAGGCGTGCGTTTAGTGGAGCTGAGTGGGACGGGTTGTTTCAAACTGAGGGATCTTTTGTGTTCCTTCACTTGATCATTGAGATTCTGCCTGTTTCCCCACATAACAACTGGTGCAACCTGTGCTTGATCTTGTGCACAAGACTTGTCATTTCTTCTAGTGGTATCTGTCTTTCGGATGGAAACAGGTAGAACTCTAAAGTGAAGGACACAAAAGTTCCCCAGTTTGAACACACCGTCGCACTAAGCTCCAGCTGAACACGCCCACAATACGGATATAACATCTTATTCGATTTAACTTTTTTTTTTTACTTTGATTCGTCCCTCATCACAAACTGCTGTATTTATTTGTCTAAAACCAAGTGATTAGAAAATGATGAAACATATTTAAGTTACAAATAAAAAAATACGTAAGTGTTATTATGACCTCACAAAACCCACTGAGACATACTAGAGCAGGTTCCGTTTATTTTCGGTCGCTGTGAATACACTGCATGTATTCCATTGGCTAACAATAAAGTTCATACAGATATTCATATTTTCTACTTCAGTTTTGTTTTAATGTATGAGAAATATTTTTAAGCCATGTATTATTACGAGTCCATATACAGACAAGTTACGAGTTTATACGGCCTGATTTTCCCGAATGTAAATATCTGTTATCCTTGCCTAAAATTAACCAACAGTGATATTTTTACTTGACTATCGTCGTGCGAATGAATTATTTACATATAAACAGCACTGAATTGTATTAAATTAATACAAGTCAGTGATCAAAGCTGCCGGATATTTCAGTCTGGTAATTTTCATTTTTTTTTGTGGAGAGGAGGAATTTCCATTTGTCTATGATGACGTATCCTAAGCAAACTAGTTCTCCACAATAATATGTGATTTTCCGTGCTATTACGTGTGGAAGGAACAACTCGGTATCATAGTTTTACTTTGGGGGTTGTGGGGTTGGTGTGTTCGGATTGACTCAAACAAAATTGTCAGCGCTTTGAATGCACCTTCCCTTGTTTAGATCCCGATGGCCGATATACTCGCACTTGTCCGTTCAAATTCAAATCATTCTGATGAATAATTGTGACCAATTATGCTCTATTTCAGTAAAATTTGGTGACGTTATTTCAAATGTCAGCAGTTAATTGAGTCCGGTGTCTATGCATGGCAAATTAGAGTTGCACTTCTACCAAGGT